>JBAPLH010000703.1:0-12026 GCA_037897445.1 Ceriops zippeliana
TTGGTGGATGCATTTAAATAGATTTGGAGTTTTAATGGTGTATATACTTGTTTGATTCGATTAATATACTATGTTGTTTAGCCACATGTGTTATATTTCATGTTAAATGCATCAAAAAGGTGTGTGTTTGGAATCAAAATAGGAGGCTTGCTAGCCAACAATGGTGGGAGGAACTCTCTATTTTTGAATTCTACAATTAATATCGATAAGAAATGCAATTCAAAATCAAGGACTCCATTGTTAGTTAAGTTGAATGAATTCATCTTATAGATGGTCCAGGAGCATTTTTTTCATAATGATTATAGTTAATAAGAAAGAAACAAAAGTTAATTTCAAGGTTATTGCATGAAAAATAGTCTTGGGAACAACAAGAGGAGCCCAATTAACATTAGCTGTCTAGAAATTCTCATTATTTAGGGAATTAAACGAGTTATCATTTGTACGAAATACAAACCATGATGAAGGACACCTTTGGCTGATGGATTTAAATCGATTTGGAGTTTTCATGGTGTATATACTTGTTTAATTCAGTTAATAAACTAGGCCGTTTTGCCACATGTGTTATATTTCATGTTAAATGCAGCAAAAGGTGTGTTTGGAATCAAAATAGGAGGCTTGGTACCCAAAAATGATGGGAGGAACATTGTAATTTTGAATTCAACAATGAATATCGATATGAAATACAATTCAAATTCAAGGACTCCATTGTTTGTTAAATTCCATGAATTCATCTTATAAATGGTCCAGGAGCATTTTTTTCATAATGATTATAGTTAACAAGAAAGAAACAAAAGTTAATTTTAAGGTCATTGCATGAAAAATAGTCCTGGGAACAAGAAGAGGAGCCAAATTAACATTAGGTGATTAGATATTCTATTTTTTAGGAATTAAACCAGTTAACATTTGTACGAAATGCAATCCACGATGAATGACACCTTTAGTGGATGCATTTAAATAAATTTGGAGTTTTAATAGTGTATATACTTGTTCCATTCAATTAATATACTAGGTTGTTTAGCCACATGTGTTATATTTCATGTTAAATGCATCAAAAAGTGTGTTTGGAATCAAAATAGGAGGCTTGCTAGCCAACAATGATGGGAGGAACTCTCTATTTTTGAATTCTACAATTAGTATTGATAAGAAATGCAATTCAAAATCAAGGACTCCATTGTTAGTTAAGTTGAATGAATTCATCTTATAGATGGTCCAGGAGCATTTTTTTCATAATGATTATAGTTAATAAGAAAGAAACAAAAGTTAATTTCAAGGTTATTGCATGAAAAATAGTCTTGGGAACAACAAGAGGAGCCCAATTAACATTAGCTGTCTAGAAATTCTCATTATTTAGGAATTAAACGAGTTATCATTTGTACGAAATACAAACCATGATGAATGACACCTTTGGCTGATGGATTTAAATCGATTTGGAGTTTTCATGGTGTATATACTTGTTTGATTCAATTATGAAACTAGGCTGTTTTGCCACATGTGTTATATTTCATGTAAAATGCATCAAAAAGTGTGTTTGGAATCAAAATAGGAGGCTTGCTAGCAAAAAATGATGGGAGGAACTCTCTATTTTTGAATTCAACAATGAATATCGATATGAAATACAATTCAAATTCAAGGACTCCATTGTTTTTTAAATTGCATGAATTCATCTTATAAATGGTCCAAGAGCATTTTTTTCATAATGATTATAGTTAACAAGAAAGAAACAAAAGTTAATTTCAAGGTCATTGCATGAAAAATAGTCCTGGGAACAACAAGAGGAGCCTAATTAACATTAGGTGATTAGAAATTCCCATTATTTAGGAATTAAACCAATTAACATTTGTACGAAATGCAAACAACGATGAATGACACCTTTGGCGGATGCATTTAAATAGATTTGGAGTTTTAATGGTGTATATACTTGTTTGATTCAATTAATATACTAGGTTGTTTAGCCACATGTGTTATATTTCATGTTAAATGCATCAAAAAGTGTGTTTGGAATCAAAATAGGAGGCTTGCTACCCAACAATGATGGGAGGAACTCTCTATTTTTGAATTCTACAATTAATATCGACAAGAAATGCAATTCAAAATCAAGGACTCCATTGTTAGTTAAGTTGACTGAATTCATCTTATAGATGTTCCAGGAGCATTTTTTTCATAATGATTATAGTTAATAAGAAAGAAACAAAAGTTAAATGCAAGGTTATTGCATGAAAAATACTCTTGGGAACAACAAGAGGAGCCCAATTAACTTTAGGTGTCTAGAAATTCTCATTATTTAGGAATTAAACCAGTTAACATTTGTACGAAATACAAACCAGGATGAATGACACCTTTGGCTGATGGATTTAAATCGATTTGGAGTTTTCATGGTGTATATACTTGTTTGATTCAATTAATAAACTAGGCTATTTTGGCGCATGTGTTTTATATTTCATGTTAAATGCATCAAAAAGTGTGTTTGGAATCAAAATAGGAGGCTTGCTAGCAAAAAATGATGGGTGGAACACTGTATTTTTGAATTCTATAATTAATATCGATATGAAATGCAATTCAAAATCAAGGACTCCATTGTTTGTTAAATTGCATGAATTCATCTTATAAATGGTCCAGGAGCATTTTTTTCATAATGATTATAGTTAACAAGAAAGAAACAAAAGTTAATTTCAAGGTCATTGCATGAAAAATAGTCTTGGGAACAACAAGAGGAGCCTAATTAACATTAGGTGATTAGAAATTCTCATTTTTTAGGAATTAAACCAATTAACATTTGTACGAAATGCAATCCACGATGAATGACACCTTTGGTGGATGCATTTAAATAGATTTGGAGTTTTAATGGTGTATATACTTGTTTCATTCAATTAATATACTAGGTTGTTTAGCCACATGTGTTATATTTCATGTTAAATGCATCTAAAAGTGTGTTTGGAATCAAAATAGGAGGCTTGCTAGCCAACAATGGTGGGAGGAACTCTCTATTTTTGAATTCTACAATTAATATCGATAAGAAATGCAATTCAAAATCAAGGACTCCATTGTTAGTTAAGTTGAATGAATTCATCTTATAGATGGGCCAGGAGCATTTTTTTCATAATGATTATAGTTAATAAGAAAGAAACAAAAGTTAATTTCAAGGTTATTGCATGCAAAATAGTCTTGGGAACAACAAGAGGAGCCCAATTAACATTAGCTGTTTAGAAATTCTCCTTATTTAGGAATTAAACGAGTTATCATTTGTACGAAATACAAACCATGATGAATGACACCTTTGGCTGATGGATTTAAATCGATTTTGAGTTTTCATGGTGTATATACTTGTTTGATTCAATTAATAAACTAGGCTATTTTGGCGCATGTTTTATATTTCATGTTAAATGCATCAAAAAGTGTGTTTGGAATCAAAATAGGAGGCTTGCTAGCAAAAAATGATGGGTGGAACACTGTATTTTTGAATTCTATAATTAATATCGATATGAAATGCAATTCAAAATCAAGGACTCCATTGTTTGTGAAATTGCATGAATTCATCTTATAAATGGTCCAGGAGCATTTTTTTCATAATGATTATAGTTAACAAGAAAGAAACAAAAGTTAATTTCAAGGTCATTGCATGAAAAATAGTCTTGGGAACAACAAGAGGAGCCTAATTAACATTAGGTGATTAGAAATTCTCATTTTTTAGGAATTAAACCAGTTAACATTTGTACGAAATGCAATCCACGATGAATGACACCTTTGGTGGATGCATTTAAATAGATTTGGAGTTTTAATGGTGTATATACTTGTTTCATTCAGTTAATATACTAGGTTGTTTAGCCACATGTGTTATATTTCATGTTAAATGCATCAAAAAGTGTGTTTGGAATCAAAATAGGAGGCTTGCTAGCCAACAATGGTGGGAGGAACTCTCTATTTTTGAATTCTACAATTAATATCGATAAGAAATGCAATTCAAAATCAAGGACTCCATTGTTAGTTAAGTTGAATGAATTCATCTTATAGATGGTCCAGGAGCATTTTTTTCATAATGATTATAGTTAATAAGAAAGAAACAAAAGTTAATTTCAAGGTTATTGCATGAAAAATAGTCTTGGGAACAACAAGAGGAGCCCAATTAACATTAGCTGTCTAGAAATTCTCATTATTTAGGAATTAAACGAGTTATCATTTGTACGAAATACAAACCATGATGAATGACACCTTTGGCTGATGGATTTAAATCGATTTGGAGTTTTCATGGTGTATATACTTGTTTGATTCAATTAATAAACTAACTAGGCCGTTTTGCCACATGTGTTATATTTCATGTTAAATGCATCAAAAAGTGTGTTTGGAATCAAAATAGGAGGCTTGGTAGCCAAAAATGATGGGAGGAACATTGTAATTTTGAATTCAACAATGAATATCAATATGAAATACAATTCAAATTCAAGGACTCCATTGTTTGTTAAATTCCATGAATTCATCTTATAAATGGTCCAGGAGCATTTTTTTTCATAATGATTATAGTTAACAAAGAAAGAAACAAAAGTTAATTTTAAGGTCATTGCATGAAAAATAGTCCTGGGAACAAGAAGAGGAGCCTAATTAACATTAGGTGATTAGAAATTCTATTTTTTAGGAATTAAACCAGTTAACATTTGTACGAAATGCAATTCACGATGAATGACACCTTTGGTGGATGCATTTAAATAGATTTGGAGTTTTAATAGTGTGTATATACTTGTTCCATTCAATTAATATACTAGGTTGTTTAGCCACATGTGTTATATTTCATGTTAAATGCATCAAAAAGTGTGTTTGGAATTAAAATAGGAGGCTTGCTAGCCAACAATGATGGGAGGAACTCTCTATTTTTGAATTCTACAATTAATATTGATAAGAAATGCAATTCAAAATCAAGGACTCCATTGTTAGTTAAGTTGAATGAATTCATCTTATAGATGGTCCAGGAGCATTTTTTTCATAATGATTATAGTTAATAAGAAAGAAACAAAATTTAATTTCAAGGTTATTGCATGAAAAATAGTGTTGGGAACAACAAGAGGAGCCCAATTAACATTAGCTGTCTAGAAATTCTCATTATTTAGGAATTAAACGAGTTATCATTTGTACGAAATACAAAGCATGATGAATGACACCTTTGGCTGATGGATTTAAATCGATTTGGAGTTTTCATGGTGTATATACTTGTTTGATTCAATTATGAAACTAGGCTGTTTTGCCACATGTGTTATATTTCATGTAAAATGCATCAAAAAGTGTGTTTGGAATCAAAATAGGAGGCTTGCTAGCAAAAAATGATGGGAGGAACTCTCTATTTTTGAATTCAACAATGAATATCGATATGAAATACAATTCAAATTCAAGGACTCCATTGTTTTTTAAATTGCATGAATTCATCTTATAAATGGTCCAAGAGCATTTTTTTCATAATGATTATAGTTAACAAGAAAGAAACAAAAGTTAATTTCAAGGTCATTGCATGAAAAAAATAGTCCTGGGAACAACAAGAGGAGCCTAATTAACATTAGGTGATTAGAAATTCCCATTATTTAGGAATTAAACCAATTAACATTTGTACAAAATGCAAACCACGATGAATGACACCTTTGGCGGATGCATTTAAATAGATTTGGAGTTTTAATGGTGTATATACTTATTTGATTCAATTAATATACTAGGTTGTTTAGCCACATGTGTTATATTTCATGTTAAATGCATCAAAAAGTGTGTTTGGAATCAAAATAGGAGGCTTGCTACCCAACAATGATGGGAGGAACTCTCTATTTTTGAATTCTACAATTAATATCGATAAGAAATGCAATTCAAAATCAAGGACTCCATTGTTAGTTAAGTTGAATGAATTCATCTTATAGATGGTCCAGGAGCATTTTTTTCATAATGATTATAGTTAATAAGAAAGAAACAAAAGTTAATTTCAAGGTTATTGCATGAAAAATAGTCTTGGGAACAACAAGAGGAGCCCAATTAACTTTAGGTGTCTAGAAATTCTCATTATTTAGGAATTAAACCAGTTAACATTTGTACGAAATAGAAAACCAGGATGAATGACACCTTTGGCTGATGGATTTAAATCGATTTGGAGTTTTCATGGTGGTGTATATACTTGTTTGATTCAATTAATAAACTATGCTATTTTGGCGCATGTTTTATATTTCATGTTAAATGCATCAAAAAGTGTGTTTGGAATCAAAAATAGGAGGCTTGCTAGCAAAAAAATGATGGGTGGAACATTGTATTTTTGAATTCTAGAATTAATATCGATATGAAATGCAATTCAAAATCAAGGACTCCATTGTTTGTTAAAATTGCATGAATTCATCTTTATAAATGGTCCAGGAGCATTTTTTTCATAATGATTATAGTTAACAAGAAAGAAACAAAAGTTAATTTCAAGGTCATTGCATGAAAAATAGTCTTGGG
Source organism: Ceriops zippeliana (assembly GCA_037897445.1). NCBI lineage: Eukaryota > Viridiplantae > Streptophyta > Magnoliopsida > Malpighiales > Rhizophoraceae > Ceriops > Ceriops zippeliana. The sequence continues at coordinate 6,454 of JBAPLH010000703.1, forward strand.
ACAACAAGAGGAGCCTAATTAACATTAGGTGATTAGAAATTCTCATTTTTTAGGAATTAAACCAGTTAACATTTGTACGAAATGCAATCCACGATGAATGACACCTTTGGTGGATGCATTTAAATAGATTTGGAGTTTTAATGGTGTATATACTTGTTTCATTCAGTTAATATACTAGGTTGTTTAGCCACATGTGTTATATTTCATGTTAAATGCATCAAAAAGTGTGTTTGGAATCAAAATAGGAGGCTTGCTAGCCAACAATGGTGGGAGGAACTCTCTATTTTTGAATTCTACAATTAATATCGATAAGAAATGCAATTCAAAATCAAGGACTCCATTGTTAGTTAAGTTGAATGAATTCATCTTATAGATGGTCCAGGAGCATTTTTTTCATAATGATTATAGTTAATAAGAAAGAAACAAAAGTTAATTTCAAGGTTATTGCATGAAAAATAGTCTTGGGAACAACAAGAGGAGCCCAATTAACATTAGCTGTCTAGAAATTCTCATTATTTAGGAATTAAACGAGTTATCATTTGTACGAAATACAAACCATGATGAATGACACCTTTGGCTGATGGATTTAAATCGACTTGGAGTTTTCATGGTGTATATACTTGTTTGATTCAATTAATAAACTAGGCCGTTTTGCCACATGTGTTATATTTCATGTTAAATGCATCAAAAAGTGTGTTTGGAATCAAAATAGGAGGCTTGGTAGCCAAAAATGATGGGAGGAACATTGTAATTTTGAATTCAACAATGAATATCAATATGAAATACAATTCAAATTCAAGGACTCCATTGTTTGTTAAATTCCATGAATTCATCTTATAAATGGTCCAGGAGCATTTTTTTCATAATGATTATAGTTAACAAGAAAGAAACAAAAGTTAATTTTAAGGTCATTGCATGAAAAATAGTCCTGGGAACAAGAAGAGGAGCCTAATTAACATTAGGTGATTAGAAATTCTATTTTTTAGGAATTAAACCAGTTAACATTTGTACGAAATGCAATTCACGATGAATGACACCTTTGGTGGATGCATTTAAATAGATTTGGAGTTTTAATAGTGTATATACTTGTTCCATTCAATTAATATACTAGGTTGTTTAGCCACATGTGTTATATTTCATGTTAAATGCATCAAAAAGTGTGTTTGGAATTAAAATAGGAGGCTTGCTAGCCAACAATGATGGGAGGAACTCTCTATTTTTGAATTCTACAATTAATATTGATAAGAAATGCAATTCAAAATCAAGGACTCCATTGTTAGTTAAGTTGAATGAATTCATCTTATAGATGGTCCAGGAGCATTTTTTTCATAATGATTATAGTTAATAAGAAAGAAACAAAATTTAATTTCAAGGTTATTGCATGAAAAATAGTGTTGGGAACAACAAGAGGAGCCCAATTAACATTAGCTGTCTAGAAATTCTCATTATTTAGGAATTAAACGAGTTATCATTTGTACGAAATACAAAGCATGATGAATGACACCTTTGGCTGATGGATTTAAATCGATTTGGAGTTTTCATGGTGTATATACTTGTTTGATTCAATTATGAAACTAGGCTGTTTTGCCACATGTGTTATATTTCATGTAAAATGCATCAAAAAGTGTGTTTGGAATCAAAATAGGAGGCTTGCTAGCAAAAAATGATGGATGGGAACTCTCTATTTTTGAATTCAACAATGAATATCGATATGAAATACAATTCAAATTCAAGGACTCCATTGTTTTTTAAATTGCATGAATTCATCTTATAAATGGTCCAAGAGCATTTTTTTCATAATGATTATAGTTAACAAGAAAGAAACAACAGTTAATTTCAAGGTCATTGCATGAAAAAAATAGTCCTGGGAACAACAAGAGGAGCCTAATTAACATTAGGTGATTAGAAATTCCCATTATTTTAGGAATTAAAACCAATTAACATTTGTACAAAATGCAAACCACGATGAATGACACCTTTGGCGGATGCATTTAAATAGATTTGGAGTTTTAATGGTGTATATATATACTTTGTTTGATTCAATTAATATACTAGGTTGTTTAGCCACATGTGTTATATTTCATGTTAAATGCATCAAAAAGTGTGTTTGGAATCAAAATAGGAGGCTTGCTACCCAACAATGATGGGAGGAACTCTCTATTTTTGAATTCTACAATTAATATCGATAAGAAATGCAATTCAAAATCAAGGACTCCATTGTTAGTTAAGTTGAATGAATTCATCTTATAGATGGTCCAGGAGCATTTTTTTCATAATGATTATAGTTAATAAGAAAGAAACAAAAGTTAATTTCAAGGTTATTGCATGAAAAATACACTTGGGAACAACAAGAGGAGCCCAATTAACTTTAGGTGTCTAGAAATTCTCATTATTTAGGAATTAAACCAGTTAACATTTGTACGAAATAGAAACCAGGATGAATGACACCTTTGGCTGATGGATTTAAATCGATTTGGAGTTTTCATGGTGTATATACTTGTTTGATTCAATTAATAAACTATGCTATTTTGGCGCATGTTTTATATTTCATGTTAAATGCATCAAAAAGTGTGTTTGGAATCAAAATAGGAGGCTTGCTAGCAAAAAATGATGGGTGGAACATTGTATTTTTGAATTCTAGAATTAATATCGATATGAAATGCAATTCAAAATCAAGGACTCCATTGTTTGTTAAATTGCATGAATTCATCTTATAAATGGTCCAGGAGCATTTTTTTCATAATGATTATAGTTAACAAGAAAGAAACAAAAGTTAATTTCAAGGTCATTGCATGAAAAATAGTCTTGGGAACAACAAGAGGAGCCTAATTAACATTAGGTGATTACAAATTCTCATTTTTTAGGAATTAAACCAGTTAACATTTGTACGAAATGCAATCCACGATGAATGACACCTTTGGTGGATGCATTTAAATAGATTTGGAGTTTTAATGGTGTATATACTTGTTTCATTCAATTAATATACTAGGTTGTTTAGCCACATGTGTTATATTTCATGTTAAATGCATCAAAAAGTGTGTTTGGAATCAAAATAGGAGGCTTGCTAGCCAACAATGGTAGGAGGAACTCTCTATTTTTGAATTCTACAATTAATATCGATAAGAAATGCAATTCAAAATCAAGGACTCCATTGTTAGTTAAGTTGAATGAATTCATCTTATAGATGGTCCAGGAGCATTTTTTTCATAATGATTATAGTTAATAAGAAAGAAACAAAAGTTAATTTCAAGGTTATTGCATGAAAAATAGTCTTGGGAACAACAAGAGGAGCCCAATTAACATTAGCTGTCTAGAAATTCTCATTATTTAGGAATTAAACGAGTTATCATTTGTACGAAATACAAACCATGATGAATGACACCTTTGGCTGATGGATTTAAATCGATTTGGAGTTTTCATGGTGTATATACTTGTTTGATTCAATTATGAAACTAGGCTGTTTTGCCACATGTGTTATATTTCATGTAAAATGCATCAAAAAGTGTGTTTGGAATCAAAATAGGAGGCTTGCTAGCAAAAAATGATGGGAGGAACTCTCTATTTTTAAATTCAACAATGAATATCGATATATGAAATACAATTCAAATTCAAGGACTCCATTGTTTTTTTAAATTGCATGAATTCATCTTATAAATGGTCCAAGAGCATTTTTTTCATAATGATTATAGTTAACAAGAAAGAAACAAAAGTTAATTTCAAGGTCATTGCATGAAAAATAGTCCTGGGAACAACAAGAGGAGCCTAATTAACATTAGGTGATTAGAAATTTCCATTATTTAGGAATTAAACCAATTAACATTTGTACGAAATGCAAACAACGATGAATGACACCTTTGGCGGATGCATTTAAATAGATTTGGAGTTTTAATGGTGTATATACTTGTTTGATTCAATTAATATACTAGGTTGTTTAGCCACATGTGTTATATTTCATGTTAAATGCATCAAAAAGTGTGTTTGGAATCAAAATAGGAGGCTTGCTACCCAACAATGATGGGAGGAACTCTCTATTTTTGAATTCTACAATTAATATCGACAAGAAATGCAATTCAAAATCAAGGACTCCATTGTTAGTTAAGTTGAATGAATTCATCTTATAGATGGTCCAGGAGCATTTTTTTCATAATGATTATAGTTAATAAGAAAGAAACAAAAGTTAATTTCAAGGTTATTGCATGAAAAATAGTCTTGGGAACAACAAGAGGAGCCCAATTAACTTTAGGTGTCTAGAAATTCTCATTATTTAGGAATTAAACCAGTTAACATTTGTACGAAATAGAAACCAGGATGAATGACACCTTTGGCTGATGGATTTAAATCGATTTGGAGTTTTCATGGTGTATATACTTGTTTGATTCAATTAATAAACTATGCTATTTTGGCGCATGTTTTATATTTCATGTTAAATGCATCAAAAAGTGTGTTTGGAATCAAAATAGGAGGCTTGCTAGCAAAAAATGATGGGTGGAACATTGTATTTTTGAATTCTAGAATTAATATCGATATGAAATGCAATTCAAAATCAAGGACTCCATTGTTTGTTAAATTGCATGAATTCATCTTATAAATGGTCCAGGAGCATTTTTTTCATAATGATTATAGTTAACAAGAAAGAAACAAAAGTTAATTTCAAGGTCATTGCATGAAAAATAGTCTTGGGAACAACAAGAGGAGCCTAATTAACATTAGGTGATTAGAAATTCTCATTTTTTAGGAATTAAACCAGTTAACATTTGTACGAAATGCAATCCACGATGAATGACACCTTTGGTGGATGCATTTAAATAGATTTGGAGTTTTAATGGTGTATATACTTGTTTCATTCAGTTAATATACTAGGTTGTTTAGCCACATGTGTTATATTTCATGTTAAATGCATCTAAAAGTGTGTTTGGAATCAAAATAGGAGGCTTGCTAGCCAACAATGGTGGGAGGAACTCTCTATTTTTGAATTCTACAATTTAATATCGATAAGAAAATGCAATTCAAAATCAAGGACTCCATTGTTAGTTAAGTTGAATGAATTCATCTTATAGATGGGGCCAGGAGCATTTTTTTTCATAATGATTATAGTTAATAAGAAAGAAACAAAAGTTAATTTCAAGGTTATTGCATGCAAAATTGTCTTGGGAACAACAAGAGGAGCCCAATTAACATTAGCTGTCTAGAAATTCTCATTATTTAGGAATTAAACGAGTTATCATTTGTATGAAATACAAACCATGATGAATGACACCTTTTGGCTGATGGATTTTAAATCGATTTGGAGTTTTTCATGGTGTATATACTTGTTTGATTCAATTAATAAACTAGGCCGTTTTGCCACATGTGTTATATTTCATGTTTAAATGCATCAAAAAGTGTGTGTTTGGAATCAAAATAGGAGGCTTGCTACCCAACAAATGATGGGAGGAACTCTCTATTTTTGAATTCTACAATTAAATATCGATAAGAAATGCAATTCAAAATCAAGGGACTCCATTGTTAGTAAAGTTGAATGAATTCATTTATAGATGGTCCAGGAGCATTTTTTTCATAATGATTATAGTTAA
>JBAPLH010000704.1:0-64225 GCA_037897445.1 Ceriops zippeliana
TCGACATGTTTCTTTTAATTAATATACTATGTAATTTAGTTATAAATGTTAATCTCATGATCATTGTGTCAAAAAGTGTGTATGGGTCCAAAACACAAGTGTTCCAAACTAGAAATGTTCTGAGGGATTGTTTATTTTCGAATTCAACCAATTAAACATTAATAAGAAAACCCTAATGAAGATCATGAAACCCCATTGGTTGATTGTATTGAATGAATTGTATGGATATGGACATTTTCTTCTTGATGAATAGAGTTGTTAACAAGGAGACAAAAGCTAATTTCATGGTTATTACAAGAAAAATAGTCCTTGTAACAATGAAAGGAGCTTGTTTAGCATAATGGGAATATAAGGACTCATTATTTAGGAAATAAACCACTTCACATTAGTACGAAAAGCAAACTAAGATGAATGAGTCCTTTGGGTGATGAAACTTAAGACATTTAAATTTTCAATAGTGCGTCGACATGTTTGTTTGAATTCATATACTATGTAATTCAGTTATAAAAGTTAATCTCATGTCCATTGTGTCAAAAAGTGTGTTTGGGTCCAAAAGACAAGTTTTCCAAACCAAAAATGTTTTGAGGGATTGTTTATTTTGGAATTCAACCAATTAACATCAATAAGAAACCCTAATGAAGATCATGAACCCCATTGTTTTATTGTATTGAATGAATTGTATAGATATGGACATTTTCTTCTTGATGAATAGAGTTGTTAATAAGGAGAGAAAAGACAATTTCATGGTCATTGCAAGAAAAATAGTGCGTGTAACAACAATTGGAACCTTTTAGCATAAAGTGAATAGAAAGACACATCATTTAGGAAATCAGCCACTTCACATTAGTATGAAATGCAAATTAAGATGAATGACTCCTTTGGGTGATTGAACTAAACACATTTATATTTTTAATTGTGCATGGACATATTTGTTTTAATTAATATACTATGTAACTTAGTCATAAATGTTAATCTAATGATCATTATGTCAAAAGGTGTGTTTGGAACTAAAAAACAAGTCTTCCAAATTAGAAATCTTCTGACGGATTCCTTATTTTGTAATTCATCCAATTAAGATCAACAAGAAACCCTAATGAAGATCATGAACCCCATTGTTCGATTGTAGTGAATGAATTATATGGATATGGACATTTACTTCTTGATGAATAGAGTTGTTAATAAGTAGACAAAAGCTAATTTCATGGTTATTACAAGAAAAATAGTGCTTGTAACAACAAAAGGAGCTTGTTTAGCATAAAGTGAATAGAAGGACTGATTATTTTGGAAAGAAACCACTTCAAGTTAGTACGAAAAGTAAACTAAGATGATTGAGTCCTTTGGGTGATGAAACTAAACACATTTAAATTTTTAATAGTGCATCGACATGTTTGTTTTAATTAATATACTATGTAATTCAGTTATAAATGTTAATCTCATGATCATTGTGTCAAAATGTGTGTATGGGTCCAAAAGACAAGTGTTCCAAACTAGAAATGTTCTGAGGGATTGTTTATTTTGGAATTCAACCAATTAACATCCATAAGAAACCCTAATGAAGATCATGAACCCCATTGTTTGATTGTATTGAATGAATTGTATGGATACGGACATTTTCTTCTTGATGAATAGAGTTGTTAACAAGGAGACAAAATCTAATTTCATGGTTATTAGAAGAAAAATAGTCCTTCTAACAATGAGAGGAGCTTGTTAAGCATAAAGGGAATAGAAGGACTCATTATTTAGGAAATAGACCACTTCACATTAGTACGAAAAGCAAACTAAGATGAATGAGTCCTTTGGGTGATGAAACTTAAGACATTTAAATTTTCAATAGTGCATCGACATGTTTGTTTGAATTAATATACTATGTAATTTAGTTATAAAAGTTAATCTCATGTCCATTGAGTCAAAAGGTGTGTTTGGGTCCAAAAGACAAGTCTTCCAAACTAGAAATCTTCTGAGGGATTCTTTGTTTTGGAATTCATCCAATTAAGATCAACAAGAAACCCTAATGAAGATCATGAACCCCATTGTTTGATTGTATTGAATGAATTGTATAGATATGGACATTTTCTTCTTGATGAATAGAGTTGTTAATAAGTAGACAAAAGATAATTTCATGGTTATTACAAGAAAAATAGTGCTTGTAACAACAAAAGGAGCATGTTTAGCATAAAGAGAATAGAAGGACTCATTATTTAGGAAATAAACCACTTCACATTAGTACGAAAAGCAAACTATGGTGAATGAGTCCTTTGGGTAATTAAACTAAACACATTTAAATTTTCAATAGTTCATCGACATGTTTGTTTTAATTAATATACTATGTAATTTAGTTATAAATGTTAATCTCATGGTCATTGTGTCAAAAAGTGTGTATGGGTCCAAAAGACAAGTGTTCCAAACTAGAAATGTTCTAAGGGATTGTTTATTTTGGAATTCAACCAAATAACATTAATAAGAAACCCTAATGAAGATCATGAACCCCATTGTTTGATTGTATTGAATGAATTGTATGGATATGGACATTTTCTTCTTGATGAATAGAGTTGTTATCAAGGAGACAAAAGCTAATTTCATGGTTATTACAAGAAAAATAGTCCTTGTAACAATGAAAGGAGCTTGTTTAGCATAATGGGAATAGAAGGACTCATTATTTAGGAAATAAACCACTTCACATTAGTACGAAAAGCAAACTAAGATGAATGAGTCCTTTGGGTGATGAAACTTAAGACATTTAAATTTTCAATAGTGCATCGACATGTTTGTTTGAATTAATATACTATGTAATTTAGTTATAAAGGTTAATCTCATGTCTATTGTGTCAAAAAGTGCGTTTGGGTCCAAAAGACAAGTTTTCCAAACTAGAAATGTTTTGAGGGATTGTTTATTTTGCAATTCAACCAATTAGCATCAATAAGAAATCCTAATGAAGATCATGAACCCCATTGTTTGATTGTATTGAATGAATTGTATAAATAAGGACATTTTCTTCTTCATGAATAGAGTTGTTAATAAGTAGACAAAAGATAATTTCATGGTTATTATATGAAAAATAGTCCTTGTAACAATGAAAGGAGCTTGTTTAGCATAAAGGGAATAGAAGGACTCATTATTTAGGAAATAAACCACTTCTTATTAGTACGAAAAGCAAACTAAGATGAATGAGTCCTTTGGGTGATGAAACATAAGGCATTTAAATTTTCAATATTGCATCGACATGTTTGTTTGAATTAATATACTATGTAATTTAGTTATAAAAGTTAATCTCATGTCCATTGTGTCAAAAAGTGTGTTTGGGTCCAAAAGACAAGTTTTCCAAACCAGAAATGTTTTGAGGGGTTGTTTATTTTGGAATTCAACCAATTAACATCAATAAGAAACCCTAATGAAGATCATGAACCCCATTGTTTGATTGTATTGAATGAATTGTATAAATATGGACATTTTCTTCTTCATGAATAGAGTTGTTAAGAAGTAGACAAAAGATAATTTCATGGTTATTACAAGAAAAATAGAGCTTGTAACAACAAAAGGAGCTTGTTTAGCATAATGAGAATAGAAGGACTAATTATTTAGGAAATAAACCACTTCACATTAGTACGAAAAGCAAACTATGGTGAATGAGTCCTTTGGGTAATTAAACTAAACTCATTTATATTTTCAATAGTGCATCGATATATTTGTTTCAATTAATATACTATATAATTTAGTTATAAATGTTAATCACATGATCATTGTGTCAAAAAGTGTGTTTGGGTCCAAAAGAGAAGTTTTCCAAACCAGAAATGTTATGAGGGATTGTTTATTTTGGAATTCAACCAATTAACATCAATAAGAAACCCTAATGAAGATCATGAACCCCATTGTTTGATTGTATTGAATGAATTGTATAGATATGGACATTTTCTTCTTGATGAATAGAGTTGTTAATAAGTAGACAAAAGATAATTTCATGGTTATTACAAGAAAAATAGAGCTTGTAACAACAAAAGGAGCTTGTTTAGCATAAAGAGAATAAAAGGACTCATTATTTAGGAAATAAACCACTTCACATTAGTACGAAAAGCAAACTATGGTGAATGAGTCCTTTGGGAAATGAAACTAAACACATTTAAATTTTCAATAGTGCATCGATATATTTGTTTCAATTAATATACTATATAATTTCGTTATAAATGTTAATCACATGATCTTTGCGTCAAAAAGTGTGTTTGGGTCCAAAAGACAAGTGTTCCAAACCAGAAATGTTCTGAGGGATAGTTTATTTTGAAATTCAACTAATTAACATCAATAGGAAACCCTACTGAAGATCATGAACCCCATGGTTTGATTGTGTTGAATGAATTGTATAGATTTGGACATTTTCTTCTTGATGAATAGAGTTGTTAATAAGTAGACAAAAGCTAATTTCATGGTTATTACAAGAAAAATAGGGCTTGTAAGAACAAAAGGAGCTTGCTTAGCATAAAGTGAATTGAAGGACTCATTATTTTGGAAATAAACCACTTCACATTAGTACGAAAAGCAAACTAAGATGAATAAGTCTTTTGGGTGATGAAACTTAAGACATTTAAATTTTCAATAGTGCATCGACATGTTTGTTTGAATTAATATACTATGTAATTTAGTTATAAAAGTTAATCTCATGTCCATTGTGTCAAAAAGTGTGTTTGGGTCCAAAAGACAAGTTTTCCAAACCAGAAATGTTTTGAGGGGTTGTTTATTTTGGAAATCAACCAATTAATATCAATAAGAAACCCTAATGAAGATCATGAACCCCATTGTTTGATTGTATTGAATGAATTGTATAAAATTGGACATTTTCTTCTTCATGAATAGAGTTGTTAATAAGTAGACAAAAGATAATTTCATGGTTATTACAAGAAAAATAGAGTTTGTAACAACAAAAGGAGCTTGTTTAGCATAAAGAGAATAAAAAGACTCATTATTTAGGAAATAAACCACTTCACATTAGTACGAAAAGCAAACTATGGTGAATGAGTCCTTTGGGTAATGAAACTAAACACATTCAAATTTTCAATAGTGCATCGATATATTTGTTTCAATTAATATACTATATAGTTTAGTTATAAATGTTAATCACATGATCATTATGTCAAAAAGTGTGTTTGGGTCCAAAAGACAAGTGTTCCAAACCAGAAATGTTCTGAGGGATAGTTTATTTTGAAATTCAACTAATTAACATCAATAGGAAACCCTACTGAAGATCATGAACCCCATGGTTTGATTGTGTTGAATGCATTGTATAGATTTGACATTTTCTTTTTGATGAATAGAGTTGTTAATAAGTAGACAAAAGCTAATTTCATGGTTATTACAGGAAAAATAGGGCTTGTAAGAACAAAAGGAGCTTGCTCAGCATAAAGTGAATTGAAGGACTCATTATTTTGGAAATAAACCACTTCACATTAGTACGAAAAGCAAACTAAGATGAATAAGTCCTTTGGGTGATGAAACATAAGACATTTAAATTTTCAATAGTGCATCGACCTGTTTGTTTGAATTAATATACTATGTAATTTAGTTATAAAAGTTAATCTCATGTCCATTGTGTCAGAAAGTGCGTTTGGAATTCAACCAATTAACATCAATAAGAAACCCTAATGAAGATCATGAACCCCATTGTTTGATTGTCTTGAATGAATTGTATAGATATGGACATTTTCTTCTTGATGAATAGAGTTGTTAATAAGTAGGCAAAAAATAATTTCATGGTTATTACTAGAAAAATAGTGCTTGTAACAACAAAAGGAGCTTGTTTAGCATAAAGAGAGTAGAAGGACTCATTATTTAGGAAATAAACCACTTCACATTAGTACGAAAAGCAAACTATGGTGAATAAGTTCTTTGGGTAATTAAACTAAAATCATTTAAATTTTTAATAGTGCATCGATATATTTGTTTTAATTAATATACTATATAATTTAGTTATAAATGTTAATCTCATGATCATTGTGTCAAAAAGTGTGTTTGGAACCAAAAGACAAGTCTTCCAAACTAGAAATCTTCTGAGGGATTCTTTGTTTTGGAATTCATCCAATTAAGATCAACAAGAAACCCTAATGAAGATCATGAACCCCATTGTTTGATTGTATTGAATGAATTGTATGGATATGGACATTTTCTTCTTGATCAATAGAGTTATTAATAAGGAGACAAAAGCTAATTTCATGGTCATTACAAGAAAAATAGTCCTTGTAACAATGAAAGGAGCTTGTTTAGCATCAAGGGAATAGAAGGAGTCATTATTTAGGAAACAAACCACTTCACATTAGTACGAAAAGCAAATTAAGATGAATGAGTCCTTTGGGTGATGAAACCTAAGACATTTAAATTTTTAATAGTGCATCGACATGTTTGTTTGAATTAATATACTATGTAATTTAGTTAGAAAAGTTAATCTCATGTCCATTGGGTCAAAAAGTGTGTTTGGGTCCAAAAGACAAGTTTTCCAAACCAGAAATGTTTTGAGGGATTGTTTATTATGGAATTCAACCAATTAACATCAATAAGAAACCCTAATGAAGATCATGAACCCCATTGTTTGATTGTATTGAATGAATTGTATAGATATGGACATTTTCTTGTTGATGAATAAAGTTGTTAATAAGTAGACAAAAGATAATTTCATGGTTATTACAAGAAAAATAGTGCTTGTAACAACAAAAGGAGCTTGTTTAGCATAAAGAGAATAAAAGGACTCATTATTTAGGAAATAAACCACTTCACATTATTACGAAAAGCAAACTATGGTGAATGAGTCCTTTGGGTAATGAAACTAAACACATTTAAATTTTCAATAGTGCATCGATATATTTGTTTTATTTAATATACTATGTAACTTAGTCATAAATGTTAATGTCATGATCATTATGTCAAAAGGTGTGTTTGGAACCAAAAGACAAGTCTTCCAAACTAGAAATCTTCTGAGGGATTCTTTGTTTTGGAATTCATCCAATTAAGATCAACAAGAAACCCTAATGAAGATCATGAACCCCATTGTTTGATTGTATTGAATGAATTGTATGGATATGGACATTTTCTTCTTGATCAATAGAGTTATTAATAAGGAGACAAAAGCTAATTTCATGGTTATTACAAGAAAAATAGTCCTTGTAACAATGAAAGGAGCTTGTTTAGCATCAAGGGAATAGAAGGAGTCATTATTTAGGAAACAAACCACTTCACATTAGTACGAAAAGCAAATTAAGATGAATGAGTCCTTTGGGTGATGAAACCTAAGACATTTAAATTTTTAATAGTGCATCGACATGTTTGTTTGAATTAATATACTATGTAATTTAGTTAGAAAAGTTAATCTCATGTCCATTGTGTCAAAAAGTGTGTTTGGGTCCAAAAGACAAGTTTTCCAAACCAGAAATGTTTTGAGGGATTGTTTATTATGGAATTCAACCAATTAACATCAATAAGAAACCCTAATGAAGATCATGAACCCCATTGTTTGATTGTATTGAATGAATTGTATAAATATGGACATTTTCTTCTTCATGAAAAGAGTTGTTAATAAGTAGACAAAAGATAATTTCATGGTTATTACAAGAAAAATAGTCCTTGTAACAATGAAAGGAGCTTGTTTAGCATCAAGGGAATAGAAGGACGCATTATTTAGGAAACAAACCACTTCACATTAGTACGAAAAGCAAATTAAGATGAATGAGTCCTTTGGGTGAAGAAACCTAAGACATTTAAATTTTTAATAGTGCATCGACATGTTTGTTTGAATTAATATACTATGTAATTTAGTTATAAAAGTTAATCTCATGTCCATTGTGTCAAAAAGTGTGTGGGTCCAAAAGACAAGTTCTCCAAACCAGAAATGTTTTGAGGGATTGTTTATTATGGAATTCAACCAATTAACATCAATAAGAAACCCTAATGAAGATCATGAACCCCATTGTTTGATTGTATTGAATGAATTGTATAAATATGGACATTTTCTTCTTCATGAATAGAGGTGTTAATAAGTAGACAAAAGATAATTTCATGGTTATTACAAGAAAAATAGTCCTTGTAACAATGAAAGGAGCTTGTTTAGCATAAAGGGAATCGAAGGACTCATTATTTAGGAAATAAACCACTTCATATTAGTACGAAAAGAAAACTAAGATGAATGAGTCCTTTGGGTGATGAAACTTAGACCTTTAAATTTTCAATATTGCATCGACAAGTTTGTTTGAATTAATATACTATGTAATTTAGTTATAAAAGTTAATCTCATGTCCATTGTGTCAAAAAGTGTGTTTGGGTCCAAAAGACAAGTTTTCCAAACCAGAAATGTTTTGAGGGGTTGTTTATTTTGGAATTCAACCAATTAACATCAATAAGAAACCCTAATGAAGATCATGAACCCCATTGTTTGATTGTATTGAATGAATTGTATAAATATGGACATTTACTTGTTCATGAATAGAGTTGTTAATAAGTAGACAAAAGATAATTTCATGGTTATTACAAGAAAAATAGAGCTTGTAACAACAAAAGGAGCTTGTTTAGCATAATGAGAATAGAAGGTCTAATTATTTAGGAAATAAACCACTTCACATTAGTTCAAAAAACAAACTATGGTGATTGAGTCCTTTGGGTAATTAAACTAAACTCATTTAAATTTTCAATAGTGCATCGATATATTTGTTTCAATTAATATACTATATCATTTAGTTATAAATGTTAATCACATGATCATTGTGTCAAAAAGTGTGTTTGGGTCCAAAAGACAAGTGTTCCAAACCAGAAATGTTCTGAGGTATAGTTTATTTTGAAATTCAACTAATTAACATCAATAGGAAACCCTACTGAAGATCATGAACCCCATTGTTTGATTGTGTTGAATGAATTGTATTGATTTGGACATGTTCTTTTTGATGAATAGAGTTGTTAATAAGTAGACAAAAGCTAATTTCATGGTTATTACAAGAAAAATAGGGCTTGTAAGAACAAAAGGAGCTTGCTCAGCATAAAGTGAATTGAAGGACTCATTATTTTGGAAATAAACCACTTCACATTAGTACGAAAAGCAAACTAAGATGAATAAGTCCTTTGGGTGATGAAACTTAAGACATTTAAATTTTCAATAGTGCATCGACCTGTTTGTTTGAATTAATATACTATGTAATTTAGTTATAAAAGTTAATCTCATGTCCATTGTGTCAGAAAGTGCGTTTGGGTCCAAAAGACAAGTTTTCCAAACCAGAAATGTTTTGAGGGATTGTTTATTTTGGAATTCAACCAATTAACATCAATAAGAAACCCTAATGAATATCATGAACCCCATTGTTTGATTGTGTTGAATGAATTGTATAGATATGGACATTTTCTTCTTGATGAATAGAGTTGTTAATAAGGAGAGAAAAGATAATTTCATAGTTATTGAAAGAAAAATAGTGCTTGTAACAACAATAGGAGCCTGTTAGCATAAAGTGAATAGAAAGACATATTATTTGGGAAATAAGCCACTTCACATTAGTACGAAGTGCAAATTAAGATGAATGACTCCTTTGGGTGATTGAACTAAACACATTTATATTTTCAATTGTGCATGGACATATTTGTTTTAATTAATATACTATGTAACTTAGTCATAAATGTTAATCTCATGATCATTATGTCAAAAGGTGTGTTTGGAACCAAAAGACAAGTATTCCGAATTAGAAATCTTCTGAGGGATTCTTTCTTTTGGAATTCATCCAATTAAGATCAACAAGAAACCCTAATGAAGATCATGAACCCCATTGTTTGATTGGGTTGAATGAATTGTATAGATATGGACATTTTCTTCTTGATGAATAGAGTTGTTAATAAGTAGGCAAAAGATAATTTCATGGTTATTACTAGAAAAATAGTGCTTGTAACACCAAAAGGAGCTTGTTTAGCATAAAGAGAATAGAAGGACTCATTATTTAGGAAATAAACCACTTCACATTAGTACGAAAAGCAAACTATGGTGAAAAATAAGTCCTTTGGGTAATTAAACTAAAATCATTTAAATTTTTAATAGTGCATCGATATATTTGTTTTAATTAATATACTATATAATTTAGTTATAAATGTTAATCTCATGATCATTGTGTCAAAAAGTGTGTTTGGGTCCAAAAGACAAGTGTTCCAAACTAGAAATGTTCTGAGGGATTGTTTATTTTGGAATTCACCCAATTAACATCAATAAGAAACCCTAATGAAGATCATGAACCCCATTGTTTGATTATATTGAATGAATTGTATGGATATGGACATTTTCTTCTTGATGAAGAGAGTTGTTAATAAGGAGACAAAAGCAAATTTCATGGTTATTACAAGAAAAATAGTCCTTGTAATAATGAAAGGAGCTTGTTTAGCATAAAAGGAATAGAAGGACTCATTATTTAGGAAATAAACCACTTCAAATTAGTACGAAATGCAAATTAAGATGAATGACTCCTTTGGGTGATTGAACTAAACACATTTATATTTTCAATTGTGCATGGACATATTTGTTTTAATTAATATACTATGTAACTTAGTCATAAATGTTAATCTCATGATCATTATGTCAAAACGTGTGTTTGGAACCAAAAGACAAGTCTTCCAAACTAGAAATCTTCTGAGGGATTCTTTATTTTGGAATTCATCCAATTAAGATCAACATGAAACCCTAATGAAGATCATGAACCCCATTGTTTAATTGTATTGAATGAATTGTATAGATATGGACATTTTCTTCTTGATGAATAGAGTTGTTAATAAGTAGACAAAAGATAATTTCTTGGTTATTACAAGAAAAATAGAGCTTGTAACAACAAAAGGAGCTTGTTTAGCATAATGAGAATAGAAGGACTAATTATTTAGGAAATAAACCACTTCACATTAGTACGAAAAACAAACTATGGTGATTGAGTCCTTTGGGTAATTAAACTAAACACATTTAAATTTTCAATAGTGCATCGATATATTTGTTTCAATTAATATACTATATAATTTAGTTATAAATGTTAATCACATGATCATTGTGTCAAAAAGTGTGTTTGGGTCCAAAAGACAAGTGTTCCAAACCAGAAATGTTCTGAGGGATAGTTTATTTTGAAATTCAACTGATTAACATCAATAGGAAACCCTACTGAAGATCATGAACCCCATTGTTTAATTGTGTTGAATGAATTGTATAGATTTGGACATTTTCTTCTTGATATATAGAGTTGTTAATAAGTAGACAAAAGCTAATTTCATGGTTATTACAAGAAAAATAGGACTTGTAAGAACAAAAGGAGCTTGCTTAGCATAAAGTGAATTGAAGGACTCATTATTTTGGAAATAAACCACTTCACATTAGTAAGAAAAGCAAACTAAGATGAATAAGTCCTTTGGGTGATGAAACTTAAGACATTTAAATTTTCAATAGTGCAGTTGTTTGAATTAATATACTATGTAATTTAGTTATAAAAGTTAATCTCATGTCCATTGTGTCAAAAAGTGCCTTTGGGTCCAAAAGACAAGTTTTCCAAACCAGAAATGTTTTGAGGGATTGTTTATTTTGGAATTCAACCAATTAACATAAATAAGAAACCCTAATGAATATCATAAACCCCATTGTTTGATTGTGTTGAATGAATTGTATAGATATTGACATTTTCTTCTTGATGAATAGAGTTGTTAATAAGGAGAGAAAAGATAATTTCATAGTTATTGAAAGAAAAATAGTGCTTGTAACAACAATAGGAGCTTGTTAGCATAAAGTGAATAGAAAGACACATTATTTGCGAAATAAGCCACTTCACATTAGTACGAAATGCAAATTAAGATGAATGACTCCTTTGGGTGATTGAACTAAACACATTTATATTTTCAATTGTGCATGGACATATTTGTTTTAATTAATATACTATGTAACTTAGTCATAAATGTTAATCTCATGATCATTATGTCAAAAGGTGTGTTTGGAACCAAAAGACAAGTATTCCGAATTAGAAATCTTCTGAGGGATTCTTTCTTTTGGAATTCATCCAATTAAGATCAACAAGAAACCCTAATGAAGATCATGAACCCCATTGTTTGATTGTGTTGAATGAATTGTATAGATATGGAAATTTTCTTCTTGATGAATAGAGTTGTTAATAAGTAGGCAAAAGATAATTTCATGGTTATTACTAGAAAAATAGTGCTTGTAACAACAAAAGGAGCTTGTTTAGCATAAAGAGAATAGAAGGACTCATTATTTAGGAAATAAACCACTTCACATTAGTACGAAAAGCAAACTATGGTGAATAAGTCCTTTGGGTAATTAAACTAAAATCATTTAAATTTTTAATAGTGCATCGATATATTTGTTTTAATTAATATACTGTATAATTTAGTAATAAATGTTAATCTCATGATCATTGTGTCAAAAAGTGTGTTTGGGTCCAAAAGACAAGTGTTCCAAACTAGAAATGTTCTGAGGGATTGTTTATTTTGGAATTCACCCAATTAACATCAATAAGAAACCCTAATGAAGATCATGAACCCCATTGTTTGATTATATTGAATGAATTGTATGGATATGGACATTTTCTTCTTGATGAATAGAGTTGTTAATAAGGAGACAAAAGCAAATTTCATGGTTATTACAAGAAAAATAGTCCTTGTAATAATGAAAGGAGCTTGTTTAGCATAAAAGGAATAGAAGGACTCATTATTTAGGAAATAAACCACTTCAAATTAGTACGAAAAGCAAACTAAGATGAATGAGTCGTTTGGGTGATGAAACTTAAGACATTTAAATTTTCAATAGTGCATTGACATGTTTGTTTGAATTAATATACTATGTAATTTAGTTATAAAAGTTAATCCCATGTCCATTGCGTCAAAAAGTGTGTTTGGGTCCAAAAGACAAGTTTTCCAAACCAGAAATGTTTTGAGGGATTGTTTATTTTGGAATTCAACCAATTAACATCAATAAGAAACCCTAATGAAGATCATGAACCCCATTGTTTGATTGTATTGAATGAATTGTATAGATATGGACATTTTCTTGTTGATGAATAGAGTTGTTAATAAGTAGACAAAAGATAATTTCATGGTTATTACAAGAAAAATAGAGCTTGTAACAACAAAAGGAGCTTGTTTAGCATAAAGAGAATAAAAGGACTCATTATTTAGGAAATAAACCACTTCACATTATTACGAAAAGCAAACTATGGTGAATGAGTCCTTTGGGTAATGAAACTAAACACATTTAAATTTTCAATAGTGCATCGATATATTTGTTTTATTTAATATACTATGTAACTTAGTCATAAATGTTAATCTCATGATCATTATGTCAAAAGGTGTGTTTGGAACCAAAAGACAAGTCTTCCAAACTAGAAATCTTCTGAGGGATTCTTTGTTTTGGAATTCATCCAATTAAGATCAACAAGAAACCCTAATGAAGATCATGAACCCCATTGTTTGATTGTATTGAATGAATTGTATGGATATGGACATTTTCTTGTTGATCAATAGAGTTGTTAATAAGGAGAAAAAAGCTAATTTCATGGTTATTACAAGAAAAATAGTCCTTGTAACATTGAAAGGAGCTTGTTTAGCATCAAGGGAATAGAAGGAGTCATTATTTAGGAAACAAACCACTTCACATTAGTACGAAAAGCAAATTAAGATGAATGAGTCCTTTGGGTGATGAAACCTAAGACATTTAAATTTTTAATAGTGCATCGACATGTTTGTTTGAATTAATATACTATGTAATTTAGTTATAAAAGTTAATCTCATGTCCATTGGGTCAAAAAGTGTGTTTGGGTCCAAAAGACAAGTTTTCCAAACCAGAAATGTTTTGAGGGATTGTTTATTATGGAATTCAACCAATTAACATCAATAAGAAACCCTAATGAAGATCATGAACCCCAATTTTTGATTGTATTGGATGAATTGTATAAATATGGACATTTTCTTCTTAATGAATAGAGTTGTTAATAAGTAGACCAAAGATAATTTCATGGTTATTACAAGAAAAATAGTCCTTGTAACAATGAAAGGAGCTTGTTTAGCATAAAGGGAATAGAAGGACTCATTATTTATGAAATAAACCACTTCACATTAGTACAAAAAGCAAACTATGGTGAATGAGTCCTTTGGGTAATGAAACGAAACACATTTAAATTTTCAATAGTGCATCGATATATTTGTTTTAATTAATATACTATGTAACTTAGTCATAAATGTTAATCTCATGATCATTATGTCAAAACGTGTGTTTGGAACCAAAAGACAAGTCTTCCAAACTAGAAATCTTCTGAGGGATTCTTTATTTTGGAATTCATCCAATTAAGATCAACATGAAACCCTAATGAAGATCATGAACCCCATTGTTTGATTGTATTGAATGAATTGTATAGATATGGACATTTTCTTCTTGATGAATAGAGTTGTTAATAAGTAGACAAAAGATAATTTCATGGTTATTACAAGAAAAATAGAGCTTGTAACAACAAAAGGAGCTTGTTTAGCATAATGAGAATAGAAGGACTAATTATTTAGGAAATAAACCACTTCACATTAGTACGAAAAACAAACTATGGTGATTGAGTCCTTTGGGTAATTAAACTAAACACATTTAAATTTTCAATAGTGCATCGATATATTTGTTTCAATTAATATACTATATAATTTAGTTATAAATGTTAATCACATGATCATTGTGTCAAAAAGTGTGTTTGGGTCCAAAAGACAAGTGTTCCAAACCAGAAATGTTCTGAGGGATAGTTTATTTTGAAATTCAATTGATTAACATCAATAGGAAACCCTACTGAAGATCATGAACCCCATTGTTTAATTGTGTTGAATGAATTGTATAGATTTGGACATTTTCTTCTTGATATATAGAGTTGTTAATAAGTAGACAAAAGCTAATTTCATGGTTATTACAAGAAAAATAGGGCTTGTAAGAACAAAAGGAGCTTGCTTAGCATAAAGTGAATTGAAGGACTCATTATTTTGGAAATAAACCACTTCACATTAGTAAGAAAAGCAAACTAAGATGAATAAGTCCTTTGGGTGATGAAACTTAAGACATTTAAATTTTCAATAGTGCAGTTGTTTGAATTAATATACTATGTAATTTAGTTATAAAAGTTAATCTCATGTCCATTGTGTCAAAAAGTGCCTTTGGGTCCAAAAGACAAGTTTTCCAAACCAGAAATGTTTTGAGGGGTTGTTTATTTTGGAATTCAACCAATTAACATCAATAAGAAACCCTAATGAAGATCATGAACCCCATTGTTTGATTGTATTGAATGAATTGTATAAATATGGACATTTTCTTCTCGATGAATAGAGTTTTTAATAAGGACAAAAAAGATAATTTCATGGTTATTGCAAGAACAATAGTGCTTGTAACAACAATAGGATCCTGTTAGCATAAAATGAATAGAAAGACACATTATTTAGGAAATAAGCCGCTTCACATTAGTATGAAATGCAAATGAAGATGAATGACACCTTTGGGTGATTGAACGAAACATATTTATATTTTTAATAGTGCATTGACATATTTGTTTTAATTAATATACAATGTAATTTAGTCATAAATGTTAATCTCATGATCATTATCTCAAAAGGTGCGTTGGAACCAGAAGACAAGTCATCCAAACTAGAAATCTTCTGAGGGATTCTTTATTTTGGAATTTATCTAATTAACATCAATAAGAAACCCTAATGAAGATCATGAACCCCATTGTTTGATTGTATTGAATGAATTGTATTGATATGGACATTTTCTTCTTGATGAATAGAGTTGTTAATAAGGAGACAAAAGATAATTTGATGGTTATTGCAAGAAAAATAGTGCTTGTAACAACAAAAGGAGCCCGTTAGCATAAAATGAATAGAAAGACTCATTATTTAGGAAATAAGCCACTTCACATTAGTACGAAATGCAAATTAAGACGAATGACTCCTTTGGGTGATTGAACTAAACACATTTATATTTTCAATTGTGCATGGACATATTTGATTTAATTAATATAGTATGTAACCTAGTCATAAATGTTAATCTCATGATCATTATGTCAAAAGGTGTGTTTGGAACCAAAAGACAAGTCTTCCAAACTAGAAATCTTTTGAGGGATTGTTTATTTTGCAATTCAACCAATTAACATCAATAATAAACCACAATGAAGATCATGAACACCATTGTTTGATTGTATTGAATGAATTGTATAGATATGGACATTTTCTTCTTGATGAATAGAGCTGTTAATAAGTTGAGAAAAGATAATTTCATCGTTATTTCAAGAAAAATAGTGCTTGTAACAACAAAAAGAGGTTCTTTAGCATAAAGAGAATAGAAGGACTCATTATTTAGGATATAAACCACTTCACATTAGTACGAAAAGTAAACTAAGATGAATGAGTCCTTTGGGTGATGAATCTAAACACATTTAAATTTTTAATAGTGCATCAACATGTTTGTTTTAATTAATATATAATATAATTTAGTTATAAATGTTAATCTCATGATCATTGTGTCAAAAGGTGTGTTTGGGTCCAACAGCCAAGTGTTCCAAACCAAAAATGTTCTGAGGGATTGTTTATTTTGACATTCAACCAAATAACATCAATAGGAAACCCTAATGAAGATCATGAACTCCATTGTTTGATTGCATTGAATGAGTTGTATAGATATGGTCATTTTCTTCTTGATGAATAGAGTTGTTAATAAGGAGAAAAAAGATAATTTCATCGTTATTTCAAGAAAAATAGTGCTTGTAACAGCAAAAATAGCTTCTTTAGCATAAAGAGAATAGAAGGACTCATTATTTAGGAAATAAACCACCTCACATTAGTACGAAAAGCAAACTAAGATGAATGTGTCCTTTTGGTGATGAAACTAAACACATTTAAATTTTCAATAGTGCATCGACATGTTTGTTTTAATTAATATACTATGTAATTTAGTTATAAATGTTAATCTCATGATCATTGTGTCAAAAAGTGTGTCTGGGTCCAAAAGACATGTGTTCCAAACCAGAAATGTTCTGAGGGATTGTTTATTTTGAAATTCAACTAATTAACATTAATAGGAAACCCTAATGAAGAACATGAACCCCATTGTTTGATTGTGTTGAATGAATTGTATAGATTTGGACAATTTCTTCTTGATGAATAGAGTTGTTAATAAGTAGACAAAAGGTAATTTCATGGTTATTACAAGAAAAATAGTGCTTGTAACAACAAAAGGTGCTTGTTTAGCATAATGTGATTAGAAGCACTCATTATTTTGGAAATAAACCACTTCACATTAGTACGAAAAGTAAACTAAGATGAATGAGTCCTTTGGGTGATGAAACTAAACACATTTAAATTTTCCATAGTGCATCGACATCTTTTTTTTAATTAATATACTATGTAATTTAGTTATAAATGTTAATCTCATGATCATTGTGTCAAAAAGTGTGTTTGGGTCCAAAAGACAAGTGTTCCAAACCAGAAATGTTCTGACAGATTGTTTATTTTGAAATTCAACTAATTAACATTACTAGGAAACCCTAATGAAGATCATGAACCCCATTGTTTGATTGTGTTGAATGAATTGTATAGATTTGGACATTTTCTTCTTGTTGAATAGAGTTGTTAATAAGTAGACAAAAGCTAATTTCATGGTTATTACAAGAAAAATAGTGCTTGTAACAACAAAAGGAGCTTATTTAGCATAAAGTGATTAGAAGCACTCATTATTTAGGAAATAAACCACTTCACATTAGTACGAAAAGCAAACTAAGATGAATGAGTGCTATGGGTGATGAAACTAAACACATTTAAATTTTCAACAGTGCATCGACATGTTTGATTTAATTAATATACTATGTAATTTAGTTATAAATGTTAATCTCATGATCATTGTGTCAAAAAGTGTGTTTGGGTCCAAAGGACATGTGTTCCAAACCAGAAATGTTCTGAGGGATTGTTTATTTTGAAATTCAACTAATTAACATTAATAGGAAACCCTAATGAAGAACATGAACCCCATTGTTTGATTGTGTTGAATGAATTGTATAGATTTGGACAATTTCTTCTTGATGAATAAAGTTGTTAATAAGTAGAGAAAAGGTAATTCCATGGTTATTACAAGAAAAATAGTGCTTCTAACAACAAAAGGTGCTTGTTTAGGATAATGTGATTAGAAGCACTCATTATTTTGGAAATAAACCACTTCACATTAGTACGAAAAGTAAACTAAGATGAATGAGTCCTTTGGGTGATGAAACTAAACACATTTAAATTTTCCATAGTGCATCGACATCTTTGTTTTAATTAATATACTATGTAATTTAGTTATAAATGTTAATCTCATGATCATTGTGTCAAAAAGTGTGTTTGGGTCCAAAAGACAAGTGTTCCAAACCAGAAATGTTCTGACAGATTGTTTATTTTGAAATTCAACTAATTAACATTACTAGGAAACCCTAATGAAGATCATGAACCCCATTGTTTGATTGTGTTGAATGAATTGTATAGATTTGGACATTTTCTTCTTGTTGAATAGAGTTGTTAAGAAGTAGACAAAAGCTAATTTCATGGTTATTACAAGAAAAATAGTGCTTGTAACAACAAAAAAAGCTTATTTAGCATAAAGTGATTAGAAGCACTCATTATTTTGGAAATAAACCACTTGACATTAGTACGAAAAGCAAACTAAGATGAATGAGTGCTATGGGTGATGAAACTAAACACATTTAAATTTTCAACAATCCGTCGACATGTTTGATTTAATTAATATACTATGTAATTTAGTTATAAATGTTAATCTCATGATCATTGTGTCAAAAAGTGTGTTTGGGTCCAAAGGACATGTGTTCCAAACCAGAAATGTTCTGAGGGATTGTTTATTTTGAAATTCAACTAATTAACATTAATAGGAAACCCTAATGAAGATCATGAACCCCATTGTTTGATTGTGTTGAATGAATTGTATAGATTTGGACAATTTCTTCTTGATGAATAGAGTTGTTAATAAGTAGAGAAAAGGTAATTCCATGGTTATTACAAGAAAAATAGTGCTTGTAACAACAAAAGGTGCTTGTTTAGGATAATGTGATTAGAAGCACTCATTATTTTGGAAATAAACCACTTCACATTAGTACGAAAAGTAAACTAAGATCATTGAGTCATTTGGGTGATGAAACAAAACACATTTAAATTTTCAATAGTGCATCTACATCTTTGTTTTAATTAATATACTCTGTAATTTAGTTATAAATGTTAATCTCATGATCATTGTGTCAAAAGGTGTGTTTGGGTCCAAAAGACAAGTGTTCCAAACTAGAAATGTTCTGAGGGATTGTTTATTTTGGAATTCAACCAATTAACATTAATAAGAAACCCTAATGAAGATGATGAACCCCATTGTTTGATTGTATTGAATGAATTGTATGGATATGGACATTTTCTTCTTGATGAATAGAGTTGTTAATATGGAGACAAAAGATAATTTCATGGTTCTTGCAAGAAAAATAGTGCTTGTAACAACAAAAGGAGCCCGTTAGCATAAAGTGAATAGAAATACTCATTATTTAGGAAATAAGCCACTTCACATCAGCACGAAATGCAAATTAAGACGAATGACTCCTTTGGGTGATTGAACTAAACACATTTATATTTTTAATTGTGCATGGACATATTTGTTTCAATTAATATACTATGTAACTTAGTCATAAATGTTAATCCCATGATCATTATGTCAAAAGGTGTGTTTGGAACCAAAAGACAAGTCTTCCAAACTAGAAATCCTCTGAGGGATTGTTTATTTTGGAATTCATCTAATTAACATCAATAAGAAACCCTAATGAAGATCATGAACCCCATTGTTTGATTGTATTGAATGAATTGTATAGATATGGACATTTTCTTCTTGATGAATAGAGTTGGTAATAAGGAGACAAAAGATAATTTGATGGTTATTCCAAGAAAAATAGTGCTTGTAACAACAAAAGGAGGTTGTTAGCGTAAAGTGAATAGAAAGACTCATTATTTAGGAAATAAACCACTTCACATTAGTACGAAAAGCAAACTAAGATGAATAAGTCCTTTGGGTGATGAAACTTAAGACATTTAAATTTTCAATAGTGCATCGACATGTTTGTTTGAATTAATATATTATGTAATTTAGTCATAAAAGTTAATCTCATGATCATTATGTCAAAAAATGTGTGTGGGTCCAAAAGACAAGTGTTCCAAACTAGAAATGTTCTGAAGGATTTTTTTATTTTGGAATTCAACCAATTAACATCAATAAGAAACCCTAATGAAGATCATGAACCCCATTGTTTGGTTGTATTGAATGAATTGTATAGATATGGACATTTTCTTCTTGATGAATAGAGTTGTTAATAAGGAGACAAAAGATAATTTCATGGTAATTGCAAGAAAAGTAGTGCTTGTAACAACAAAAGGAGCCCGTTAGCATAAAGTGAATAGAAAGACTCATTATTTAGGAAATAAGCCACTTCACATTATTACGAAATGCAAATTAAGACGAATGACTCCTTTGGGTGATTGAACTAAACACATTTATATTTTCAATTGTGCATGGACATATTTGTTTCAATTAATATACTATGTAACTTAGTCATAAATGTTAATCTCATGATCATGATGTCAAAAGGTGTGTTTGGAACCAAAAGACAAGTCTTCCAAACTAAAAATCCTCTAAGCGATTGTTTATTTTCGAATTCATCTAAATAACATCAATAAGAAGCCCTAATGAAGATCATGAACCCCATTGTTTGATTGTATTGAATGAATTGTATAGATATGGACACTTTCTTCTTGATGAGTAGAGTTGTTAATATGGAGACAAAAGTTAATTTCATGGTTATTCCAAGAGAAATAGTGCTTGTAACAACAAAAGGAGCCTGTTAGCATAAAGTGAATAGAAAGACTCATTATTTAGGAAATAAGCGACTTCACATTAGTATGAAATGCAAATTAAGACGAATCACTCTTTTGGGCAATTGAACTAAACACATTTATATTTTCAATAGTGCATTGACATATTTGCTTTAATTAATATACTATGTAATTTAGTCATAAATGTTAATCTCATTATCATTACCTCAAAAGGTGTGTTTGGAACCAAAAGACAAGTCTTCCAAACTAGAAATGTTCTGTAGGATTCTTTATTTTGGAATTCAACCTATTAACATCAATAAGACACAAAAATGAAGATCATGAACCCCATTGTTTGCTTGTATTCAATGAATTGCATAGATATGGACATTTTCTTCTTGATGAATAGAATTGTTAATAGGTAGAGAAGAGATAATTTCATGGTTATTGCAAGAAAAATAGTGCTTGTAACAACAAAAGGAGCTTGTCTAGCATAAAGTAAATAGAATGACTCATTATTCAGGAAATAAACCACTTCACATTAGCATGAAAAGCAAACTAAGATGAATGAGTCCTTTGGGTGATGAAACTAAACACATTTAAATTTTTAATAGTGCATCGACATGTTTGTTTTAATTAATATAGTATGTAATTTAGTTATAAATGTTAATCACATGATCATTGTGTCAAAAAGTGTGTTTGGGTCCAAAAGACAAGTGTTCCAAACCAGAAATGTTCTGAGGGATTGTTTATTTTGGAATTCAACCAATTAATATCCATAGGAAACACTAATGAAGATCATGAACCCCATTGTTTCATTGTATAGAATGAATTGTATAGATATGGTCATTTTCTTCTTGATGAATAGAGTTGTTAATAAGCAGAAAAAAGATAATTTCATGGTTATTGCAAGAAGATAGTGCTTGTAACAACAACAGGAGCCTGTTTAACATAAAGTGAATAGAAGGACACATTATTTAGGAAATTAACCACTTCACATTAGTACGAAAAGCAAACTAAGATGTATGTGTCCTTTGGGTGACGAAGCTAAACACATTTACATTTTCAATAGTGCATCGAAATGTTTGTTTGAATTAATATACTATGTAATTTAGTCATAAAAGTTAATCTCATGATCATTGTGTCAAAAACTGTGTTTGGATGCAAAAGACAAGTGTTCCAAACCAGAAATGTTCTGAGGGATTGTTTATTTTGGAATTCAACCAATTAACATCAATAAGGAACCCTAATGAAGATCATGAACCCCATTGTTTGATTGTATTGAATGAATTGTATAGATATGGACATTTTCTTTTTGATGAATAGAGTTGTTAATAAGGAGACAAAACATAATTTAATGGTTATTGCAAGAAAAATAGTGCTTGTAACAACAAAAGGAGCCTGTTTGCATAAAGTGAACAGACAGACTCATTATTTAGGAAATAAACCAATTCACATTAGTACGAAAAGCAATCTAAGATGAATGATTCCTTTGTATGATGAAACTAAACACATTTAAATTTTCAATAGTGCATTGACATGTTTGTTTTAATTAATATACTATGTAATTCAGTTATAAATGTTAATCTCATGATCATTGTGTCAAAAAGTGTGTTTAGGTCGAAAAGACAAGTGTTCCAAATTAGAAATGTTCTGAGGGATTGTTTATTTTGGAATTCAACCAATTAACATCAATAAGAAATGCTAATGAAGATCATGAACCCTTTGTTTGATTGTATTGAATGAATTGTATAGATATGGACATTTTCTTCTTGATGAATAGAGTTGTGAATAAGGAGACAAAAGATAATTTCATGGTTATTGCAACAAAAATAGTGCTTGTAACAACAAAAGCAGCGTGTTTAGCATAAAGAGAATAGAAGGACTCATTATTTCGGAAATAAACCACTTCACATTAGTACGAAAAGCAAAGTAAGATTAATGAGTCCTTTGGGTGATGAGACTAAACACATTTAAGTTTTCAATAGTGCATCAACATGTTTGTCTTAATTAATATATTATGTAAGTTAGTTATAAAAGTTAATCTCATGATCATTGTGTCAAAAAGTGTGTGTGGGTCCAAAAGACAAGTGTTCCAAACCATAAATGTTCTGAAGGATTGTTTATTTTGGAATTCAACCAATTAACATCAATAAGAAACCCTAATGAAGATCATGAACCCCATTGTTTGATTGTATTGAATGAATTGTATAGATATGGACATTTTCTTTTTGATGAATAGAGTTGTTAATAAGGAGACAAAAGATTATTTCATGGTTTTTCCAAGACAAATAGTGCTTGTAACAACAAAAGGAGTCTGTTTGCATAAAGTGAACAGACAGACTCATTATTTAGGAAATAAACCACTTCACATTAGTAAGAAAAGCAAACTAAGATGAATCAATCCTTTGGGTGATGAAACTAAACACATTTAAATTTTCAATAGTGCATGGACAAGTTTGTTTTAATTAATATACTATGTAATTTAGTTATAAATGTTAATCTCATGATCATGGTGTCAAAAAGTGTATTTGGATCCAAAAGACAACTGTTCCAAACCAGAAATGTTCTGGGGGATTGTTTATTTTGGAATTCAACCAATTAATATCAATAAGAAACCATAATGAATATCAATAACCGCTTTGTTTGATTGTATTGAATGAATTGTATAGATATGGACATTTTCTTCTTGATGAATAGAGTTGTTAATAAGGGGACAAAACATAATTTAATGGTTATTGCAAGAAAAATAGTGCTTGTAACAACAAAAGGAGCTTGTTTAGCATAAAGTGAATAGAAGGACTCATTATTTAGGAAATAAACCAATTCACATTAGTACAAAAAGCAATCTAAGATGAATGATTCCTTTGTATGATGAAACTAAACACATTTAAATTTTGAATAGTGCATTGACATGTTTGTTTTAATTAATATACTATGTAATTTAGTTATAAATGTTAATCTCATGATCATTGTGTCAAAAAGTGTGTTTGGGTCCAAAAGACAAGTGTTCCAAATTAGAAATGTTCTGAGGGATTGTTTATTTTGGAATTCAACCAGTTAACATCAATAAGAAATGCTAATGAAGATCATGAACCCTTTGTTTGATTGTATTGAATGAATTGTATAGATATGGACATTTTCTTCTTGATGAATAGAGTTGTGAATAAGGAGACAAAAGATAATTTCATGGTTATTGCAACAAAAATAGTGCTTGTAACAACAAAAGGAGCGTGTTTAGCATAACGTGAATAGAAGGACTCATAATTTCAGAAATAAACCACTTCACATTAGTACGAAAAGCAAAGTAAGATTAATGAGTCCTTTGGGTGATGAGACTAAACACATTTAAGTTTTCAATAGTGCATCAACATGTTTGTCTTAATTAATATATTATGTAATTTAGTTATAAAAGTTAATCTCATGATCATTGTGTCAAAAAGTGTGTGTGGGTCCAAAAGACAAGTGTTCCAAACCATAAATGTTCTGAAGGATTGTTTATTTTGGAATTCAACCAATTAACATCAATGAGAAACCCTAATGAAGATCATGAACCCCATTGTTTGATTGTATTGAATGAATTGTATAGATATGGACATTTTCTTTTTGATGAATAGAGTTGTTAATAAGGAGACAAAAGATTATTTCATGGTTATTCCAAGAAAAATAGTGCTTGTAACAACAAAAGGAGCCTGTTTGCATAAAGTGAACAGACAGACTCATTATTTAGGAAATAAACCACTTCACATTAGTAAGAAAAGCAAACTAAGATGAATCAATCCTTTGGGTGATGAAACTAAACACATTTAAATTTTCAATAGTGCATGGACAAGTTTGTTTTAATTAATATACTATGTAATTTAGTTATAAATGTTAATCTCTTGATCATGGTGTCAAAAAGTGTATTTGGATCCAAAAGACAAGTGTTCCAAATTAGAAATGTTCTGAGCGATTGTTTATTTTGGAATTCAACCAGTTAACATCAATAAGAAATGCTAATGAAGATCATGAACCCTTTGTTTTATTGTATTGAATGAATTGTATAGATATGGACATTTTCTTCTTGATGAATAGAGTTGTGAATAAGGAGACAAAAGATAATTTAATGGTTATTGCAAGAAAAATAGTGCTGGTAACAACAAAAGGAGCTTGTTTAGCATAAAGGGAATAGAAGGACTCATTATTTAGGAAATAAACCAATTCACATTAGTACGAAAAGCAATCTAAGATGAATGATTCCTTTGTATGATGAAACTAAACACATTTAAATTTTCAATAGTGCATTGACATGTTTGTTTTAATTAATATACTATGTAATTTAGTTATAAATCTTAATCTCATGATCATTGTGTCAAAAAGTGTGTTTAGGTCCAAAAGACAAGTGTTCCAAATTAGAAATGTTCTGAGGGATTGTTTATTTTGGAATTCAACCAATTAACATCAATAAGAAATGCTAATGAAGATCATGAACCCTTTGTTTTATTGTATTGAATGAATTGTATAGATATGGACATTTTCTTCTTGATGAATAGAGTTGTGAATAAGGAGACAAAAGATAATTTAATGGTTATTGCAAGAAAAATAGTGCTGGTAACAACAAAAGGAGCTTGTTTAGCATAAAGGGAATAGAAGGACTCATTATTTAGGAAATAAACCAATTCACATTAGTACGAAAAGCAATCTAAGATGAATGATTCCTTTGTATGATGAAAAACTAAACACATTTAAATTTTTCAATAGTGCATTGACATGTTTTGTTTTAATTAATATACTATGTAATTTAGTTATAAATCTTAATCTCATGATCATTGTGTCAAAAAGTGTGTTTGGGTCCAAAAGACAAGTGTTCCAAATTAGAAATGTTCTGAGGGATTGTTTATTTTGGAATTCAACCAATTAACATCAATAAGAAATGCTAATGAAGATCATGAACCCTTTGTTTGATTGTATTGAATGAATTGTATAGATATGGACATTTTCTTCTTGATGAATAGGGTTGTGAATAAGGAGACAAAAGATAATTTCATGGTTATTGCAACAAAAATAGTGCTTGTAACAACAAAAGCAGCGTGTTTAGCATAAAGTGAATAGAAGGACTCATTATTTCGGAAATAAACCACTTCACATTAGTACGAAAAGCAAAGTAAGATTAATGAGTCCTTTGGGTGATGAGACTAAACACATTTAAGTTTTCAATAGTGCATCAACATGTTTGTCTTAATTAATATATTATGTAATTTAGTTATAAAAGTTAATCTCATGATCATTGTGTTAAAAAGTGTGTGTGGGTCCAAAAGACAAGTGTTCCAAACCATAAATGTTCTGAAGGATTGTTTATTTTGGAATTCAACCAATTAACATCAATAAGAAACCCTAATGAAGATCATGAACCCCATTGTTTGATTGTATTGAATGAATTGTATAGAGATGGACATTTTCTTCTTGATGAATAGAGTTGTTAATAAGGAGACAAAAGATAATTTCATGGTTATTCCAAGAAAAATAGTGCTTGTAACAACAAAAGGAGCCTGTTAGCATAAAGTGAATAGAAAGACTCATTATTTAGGAGATAAGCCACTTGACATTAGTATGAAATGCATATTAAGACGAATCATTCCTTTGGGTGGTTGAACTAAACACATTTATATTTTCAATAGTGCGTTGACATATTTGTTTTAATTAATATTCTATGTAATTTAGTCATAAATGTTAATCTCATGATCATTACCTCAAAAGGTGTGTTTGGAACCAAAAGACAAGTCTTCCAAACTAGAAATGTTCTGAAGGATTCTTTATTTTGGAATTCAACCAATTAACATCAATCAGAAACCCTAATGACGATCATGAACCCCATTGTGTGCTTGTATTGAATGAATTGCATAGATATGGACATTTTCTTCTTGATGAATAGAGTTGTTAATAGGTAGAGAAGAGATAATTTCATGGTCATTGCAAGAAAAATAGTGCTTGTAACAACAAAAGGAGCTTGTTTAGCATAAAGTAAATAGAATGACTCATTATTCAAAAAATAAACCACTTCACATTAGTACTAAAAGCAAACTAAGATGAATGAGTCCTTTGGGTGATGAAACTAAACACATTTAAATTTTCAATAGTGCATGAACATGTTTGTTTTAATTAATATAGTATGTAATTTAGTTATAAATGTTAATCACATGATCATTGTCTCAAAAAGTGTGTTTGGGTCCAAAACACAAGTGTTCCAAATCAGAAATGCTCTGAGGGACTATTTATTTTGGAATTCAACCAATTAACATCAATAGGAAACCCTAATGAAGATCATGAACCCCATTGTTTGATTGTATTGAATGAATTGTATAGATATGGTCATTTTCTTCTTGATGAATAGAGTTGTTAATAAGTAGAAAAAAGATAATTTCATGGTTATAGCAAGAAGATAGTGATTGTAACAACAACAGGAGCCTGTTTATCATAAAGTGAATAGAAGGACACATTATTTAGGAAATTAACCACTTCACATTAGTACGAAAAGCAAACTAAGATGAATGTGTCCTTTGGGTGATGAAACTAAACACATCTAAATTTTCAATAGTGCATTGACATGTTTGTTTGAATTAATATACTATGTAATTTAGTCATAAAAGTTAATCTCATGATCATTGTGTCAAAAAGTGTGTTTGGATCCAAAAGACAAGTGTTCCAAATCAGAAATGTTCTGAGGGATTGTTTATTTTGGAATTCAACCAATTAACATCAATAACAAACCCTAATGAAGATCATGAACCCCATTGTTTGATTGTATTAAATGAATTGTATAGATATGGACATTTTCTTTTTTATGAATATAGTTGTTAATAAGGAGACAAAGGATTATTTCATGGTTATTCCAAGAAAAATAGTACTTGTAACAACAAAAGGAGCCTGTTTGCATAAAGTGAACAGACAGACTCATTATTTAGGAAATAAACTACTTCATATTAGTACGAAAAGCAAACTAAGATGAATGAGTCCTTTGGGTGATGAAACTAAACATATTTAAATTTTCAATAGTGCATCGACATGTTTGTTTTAATAAATATAGTATGTAATTTAGTTACAAATGTTAATCACATGATCATTGTGTCAAAAAGTGTGTTTGGGTCCAAAAGAGGAGTGTTCCAAACAAGAAATGTTCTGAGGGATTGTTTATTTTGGAATTCAACCAATTAACATCAATAGGAAACCCTAATGAAGATCATGAACCCCATTGTTTGATTGTATTGAATGAATTGTATAGACATGGTCATTTTCTTCTTGATGAATAGAGTTGTTGATAAGCAGAAAAAAGATAATTTCATGGTTATTGCAAGAAGATAGTGCTTGTAACAACAACAGGAGCCTGTTTATCATAAAGTGAATAGAAGGACACATTATTTAGGAAACAAATCACTACACATTAGTATGAAAAGCAAACTAAGATGAATGCGTCCTTTGGGTGATGAAACTAAACACATTTAAATTTTCAATAGTGCATCGACATGTTTGTTTGAATTAATATACTATGTAATTTAGTCATAAAAGTTAATCTCATGATCATTGTGTCAAAAAGTGTGTTTGGATCCAAAAGACAAGTGTTCCAAACCATAAATGTTCTGACGGATTGTTTATTTTGGAATTCAACCAATTAACATCAATAAGAAACCCTAATGAAGATCATGAACCCCATTGTTTGATTGTATTGAATGAATTGTATAGATATGGACATTTTCTTTTTGATGAATAGAGTTGTTAATAAGGAGACAAAAGATTATTTCATGGTTATTCCAAGAAAAATAGTGCTTCTAACAACAAAAGGAGCCTGTTTGCATAAAGTGAACAGACAGACTCATTATTTAGGAAATAAACCACTTCACATTAGTAAGAAAACCAAACTAAGATGAATGAATCCTTTTGGTGATGAAACTAAACACATTTAAATTTTCAATAGTGCATGGACAAGTTTGTTTTAATTAATATACTATGTAATTTAGTTATAAATGTTAATCTGATTATTATGGTGTCTAAAAGTGTGTTTGGATCCAAAAGACAACTGTTCCAAACCAGAAATGTTCTGAGGGATTGTTTATTTTGGAATTCAACCAATTAACATCAATAACAAACCATAAAGAATGTCAAGAACCGCATTGTTTGATTGTATTGAATGAGTTGTATAGATATGGACATTTTCTTCTTTATGAATAGAGTTGTTAATAAGGAGACAAAAGATAATTTCATCGTTATTGCAAGAAAAATAGTGCTTGTAACAACAAAAGGAGCTTGTTTAGCATAAAGTGAATAGAAGGACTCATTATTTAGGAAATAAACCAATTCACATTAGTACGAAAAGCAATCTAAGATGAATGATTCCTTTGTATGATGAAACTAAACACATTTAAATTTTCAATAGTGCATTGACATGTTTGTTTTAATTAATATACTATGTAATTTAGTTATAAATCTTAATCTCATGATCATTGTGTCAAAAAGTGTGTTTAGGTCCAAAAGACAAGTGTTCCAAATTAGAAATGTTCTGAGGGATTGTTTATTTTGGAATTCAACCAATTAACATCAATAGGAAACCCTAATGAAGATCATGAACCCCATTGTTTGATTGTATTGAATGAATTGTATAGACATGGTCATTTTCTTCTTGATGAATAGAGTTGTTGATAAGCAGAAAAAAGATAATTTCATGGTTATTGCAAGAAGATAGTGCTTGTAACAACAACAGGAGCCTGTTTATCATAAAGTGAATAGAAGGACACATTATTTAGGAAACAAATCACTACACATTAGTATGAAAAGCAAACTAAGATGAATGCGTCCTTTGGGTGATGAAACTAAACACATTTAAATTTTCAATAGTGCATCGACATGTTTGTTTGAATTAATATACTATGTAATTTAGTCATAAAAGTTAATCTCATGATCATTGTGTCAAAAAGTGTGTTTGGATCCAAAAGACAAGTGTTCCAAACCATAAATGTTCTGACGGATTGTTTATTTTGGAATTCAACCAATTAACATCAATAAGAAACCCTAATGAAGATCATGAACCCCATTGTTTGATTGTATTGAATGAATTGTATAGATATGGACATTTTCTTTTTGATGAATAGAGTTGTTAATAAGGAGACAAAAGATTATTTCATGGTTATTCCAAGAAAAATAGTGCTTCTAACAACAAAAGGAGCCTGTTTGCATAAAGTGAACAGACAGACTCATTATTTAGGAAATAAACCACTTCACATTAGTAAGAAAACCAAACTAAGATGAATGAATCCTTTTGGTGATGAAACTAAACACATTTAAATTTTCAATAGTGCATGGACAAGTTTGTTTTAATTAATATACTATGTAATTTAGTTATAAATGTTAATCTGATTATTATGGTGTCTAAAAGTGTGTTTGGATCCAAAAGACAACTGTTCCAAACCAGAAATGTTCTGAGGGATTGTTTATTTTGGAATTCAACCAATTAACATCAATAACAAACCATAAAGAATGTCAAGAACCGCATTGTTTGATTGTATTGAATGAGTTGTATAGATATGGACATTTTCTTCTTTATGAATAGAGTTGTTAATAAGGAGACAAAAGATAATTTCATCGTTATTGCAAGAAAAATAGTGCTTGTAACAACAAAAGGAGCTTGTTTAGCATAAAGTGAATTCAAGGACTCATTATTTCGGAAATAAACCACTTCACATTAGTATGAAAAGCAAACTAAGATGAATGAGTCCTTTGGGTGATGAGACTAAACACATTTATGTTTTCAATAGTGCATCGACTTGTTTGTTTTAATTAATATACTATGTAATTTAGTTATAAAAGTTAATCTCATGATCATTGTGTCAAAAAGTGTGTGTGGGTCCAAAAGACAAGTGTTCCAAACCAGAAATGTTCTGAAGGATTGTTTATTTTGCATTTCAACCAATTAACATCAATAAGAAACCCTAATAAAGATCATGAACCCCATTGTTTGATTGTATTGAATGAATTGTATAGAGATGAGCATTTTCTTTTTGATGAATAGAGTTGTTAATAAGGAGACAAAAGATTATTTCATGGTTATTCCAAGAAAAATAGTGCTTGTAACAACAAAAGGAGCCTGTTTGCATAAAGTGAATAGAAAGACTCATTATTTAGGAAATAAGCCATTTCACATTAGAACGAAATGCAAATTAAGACGAATCACTCCTTTGGGTGATTGAACTAAACACATTTATATTTTCAATAGTACATTGACATATTCGTTTTAATTAATATACTATGTAATTTAGTGATAAATGATAACCTCATGATCATTACCTCAAAAGGTGTGTTTGGAACCAAAAGACAAGTCTTCCAAACTAGAAATGTTCTAAGGGATTCTTTATTTTGGAGTTCAACCAATTAACATCACTAGGAAATGCTAATGAAGATCATGAACCCTTTGTTTGATTGTATTGAATGAATTGTATAGATATGGACATTTTCTTCTTGATGAATAGAGTTGTGAATAAGGAGACAAAAGATAATTTCATGGTTATTGCAACAAAAATAGTGCTTGTAACAACAAAAGCAGCGTGTTTAGCATAAAGTGAATAGAAGGACTCATTATTTCGGAAATAAACCACTTCACATTAGTACGAAAAGCAAAGTAAGATTAATGAGTCCTTTGGGTGATGAGACTAAACACATTTAAGTTTTCAATAGTGCATCAACATGTTTGTCTTAATTAATATATTATGTAATTTAGTTATAAAAGTTAATCTCATGATCATTGTGACAAAAAGTGTGTGTGGGTCCAAAAGACAAGTGTTCCAAACCATAAATGTTCTGAAGGATTGTTTATTTTGGAATTCAACCAATTAACATCAATAAGAAACCCTAATGAAGATCATGAACCCCATTGTTTGATTGTATTGAATGAATTGTATAGAGATGGACATTTTCTTCTTGATGAATAGTGTTGTTAATAAGGAGACAAAAGATAATTTCATGGTTATTCCAAGAAAAATAGTGCTTGTAACAACAAAAGGAGCCTGTTAGCATAAAGTGAATAGAAAGACTCATTATTTAGGAGATAAGCCACTTCACATTAGTATGAAAGGCATATTAAGACGAATCATTCCTTTGGGTGGTTGAACTAAACACATTTATATTTTCAAAAGTGCATTGACATATTTGTTTTAATTAATATTCTATGTAATTTAGTTATAAATGTTAATCTCATGATCATTACCTCAAAAGGTGTATTTGGAACCAAAAAACAAGTATTCCAAACTAGAAATGTTCTGAAGGATTCTTTATTTTGGAATTCAACCAATTAACATCAATCAGAAACCCTAATGAAGATCATGAACCCCATTGTGTGCTTGTATTGAATGAATTGCATAGATATGGACATTTTCTTCTTGATGAATAGAGTTGTTAATAGGTAGAGAAGAGATAATTTCATGGTCATTGCAAGAAAAATAGTGCTTGTAACAACAAAAGGAGCTTGTTTAGCATAAAGTAAATAGAATGACTCATTATTCAGAAAATAAACCACTTCACATTAGTACGAAAAGCAAACTAAGATGAATGAGTCCTTTGGGTGATGAAAATAAACACATTTAAATTTTCAATAGTGCATCAACATGTTTGTTTTAATTAATATAGTATGTAATTTAGTTATAAATGTTAATCACATGATCATTGTGTCAAAAAGTGTGTTTGGGTCCAAAGCACAAGTGTGCCAAATCAGAAATGCTCTGAGGGACTATTTATTTTGGAATTCAACCAATTAACATCAATAGGAAACCCTAATGAAGATCATGAACCCCATTGTTTGATTGTATTGAATGAATGGTATAGATATGGTCATTTTCTTCTTGATGAATAGAGTTGTTAATAAGCAGAAAAAAGATAATTTCATGGTTATTGCAAGAAGATAGTGCTTGTAACAACAACAGGAGCCTGTATATCATAAAGTGAATAGAAGGACACATTATTTAGGAAATTAACAACTTCACATTAGTACGAAAAGCAAACTAAGTTGAATGTGTCCTTTGGGTGATGAAACTAAACACATTTAAATTTTCAATAGTGCATTGACATGTTTGTTTGAATTAATATACTATGTAATTTAGTCATAAAAGTTAATCTTATGATCATTGTGTCAAAAAGTGTGTTTGGATCCAAAAGACAAGTGTTCCAAATCAGAAATGTTCTGAGGGATTGTTTATTTTGGAATTCAACCAAGTAACATCAATAAGAAACCCTAATGAAGATCATGAACCACATTGTTTGATTGTATTGAATGAATTGTATAGATATGGACATTTTTTTTTTATGAATATAGTTGTTAATAAGGAGACAAAAGATTATTTCATGGTTATTCCAAGAAAAATAGTACTTGTAACAACAAAAGGAGCCTGTTTGCATAAAGTGAACAGACAGACTCATTATTTAGGAAATAAACTACTTCACATTATACGAAAAGCAAACTAAGATGAATGAGTCCTTTGGGTGATGAAACTAAACATATTTAAATTTTCAATAGTGCATGGACATGTTTGTTTTAATAAATATAGTATGTAATTTAGTTATAAATGTTAATCACATGATCATTGTGTCAAAAAGTGTGTTTGGGTCCAAAAGACGAGTGTTCCAAACAAGAAATGTTCTGAGGGATTGTTTATTTTGGAATTCAACCAATTAACATCAATAGGAAACCCTAATGAAGATCATGAACCCCATTGTTTGATTGTATTGAATGAATTGTATAGACATGGTCATTTTCTTCTTGATGAATAGAGTTGTTGATAAGCAGAAAAAAGATAATTTCATGGTTATTGCAAGAAGATAGTGCTTGTAACAACAACATGAGCCTGTTTATCATAAAGTGAATAGAAGGACACATTATTTAGGAAATAAATCACTACACATTAGTATGAAAAGCAAACTAAGATGAATGTGTCCTTTGGGTGATGAAACTAAACACATTTAAATTTTCAATAGTGCATCGACATGTTTGTTTGAAATAATATACTATGTAATTTAGTCATAAAAGTTAATCTCATGATCATTGTGTCAAAAAGTGTGTTTGGATCCAAAAGACAAGTGTTCCAAACCAGAAATGTTCTGAAGGATTGTTTATTTTGGAATTCAACCAATTAACATCAATAAGAAACCCTAATGAAGATCATGAACCCCATTGTTTGATTGTATTGAATGAATTGTATAGATATGGACATTTTCTTTTTGATGAATAAAGTTGTTAATAAGGAGACAAAAGATTATTTCATGGTTATTCCAAGAAAAATAGTGCTTGTAACAACAAAAGGAGCCTGTTTGCATAAAGTGAACAGACAGACTCATTATTTAGGAAATAAACCACTTCACATTAGTAAGAAAACCAAACTAAGATGAATGAATCCTTTGGGTGATGAAA
Source organism: Ceriops zippeliana (assembly GCA_037897445.1). NCBI lineage: Eukaryota > Viridiplantae > Streptophyta > Magnoliopsida > Malpighiales > Rhizophoraceae > Ceriops > Ceriops zippeliana. Next base: position 34,298 of record JBAPLH010000704.1, read on the forward strand.
CTAAACACATTTAAATTTTCAATAGTGCATGGACAAGTTTGTTTTAATTAATATACTATGTAATTGAGTTATAAATGTTAATCTCATGATCTTGGTGTCAAAAAGTGTGTTTGGATCCAAAATACAACTGTTCCAAACCAGAAATGTTCTGAGGGATTGTTTATTTTGGAATTCAACCAATTAACATCAATAAGAAACCATAATGAATGTCAAGAACCGCATTGTTTGATTGTATTGAATGAATTGTATAGATATGGACATTTTCTTCTTGATGAACAGAGTTGTTAATAAGGAGACAAAAGATAATTTCATCGTTATTGCAAGAAAAATAGTGCTTGTAACAACAAAAGGAGCTTGTTTAGCATAAAGTGAATTCAAGGACTCATTATTTCGAAAATAAACCACTTCACATTAGTATGAAAAGCAAACTAAGATGAATGAGTCCTTTGGGTGATGAGACTAAACACATTTATGTTTTCAATAGTGCATCGACTTGTTTGTTTTAATTAATATACTATGTAATTTAGTTATAAAAGTTAATCTCATGATCATTGTGTCAAAAAGTGTGTGTGGGTCCAAAAGACAAGTGTTCCAAACCAGAAATGTTCTGAAGGATTGTTTATTTTGCATTTCAACCAATTAACATCAATAAGAAACCCTAATAAAGATCATGAACCCCATTGTTTGATTGTATTGAATGAATTGTATAGAGATGGGCATTTTCTTTTTTATGAATAGAGTTGTTAATAAGGAGACAAAAGATAATTTCATGGTTATTCCAAGAAAAATAATGCTTGTAACAGCAAAAGGAGCCTGTTAGCATAAAATGAATAGAAAGACTCATTATTTAGGAAATAAACCACTTCACATTAGTACGAAATGCAAATTAAGACGAATCACTCCTTTGGGTGATTGAACTAAACACATTTATATTTTCAATAGTACATTGACATATTTGTTTTAATTAATATACTATGTAATTTAGTGATAAATGATAACCTCATGATCATTACCTCAAAAGGTGTGTTTGGAACCAAAAGACAAGTCTTCCAAACTAGAAATGTTCTCAGGGATTCTTTATTTTCGAATTCAACCAATTAACATCAATTAGAAACCCTAATGAAGATCATGAACCCCATTGTTTGATTGTATTGAATGAATTGCATAGATATGGACATTTTCTTGTTGATGAATAGAGTTGTTAATAAGTAGACAAGAGATAATTTCATGGTTATTGCAAGAAAAATAGTGCTTGTAACAACAAAAGGAGCTTGTTTAGCATAAAGTGAATAGAAGGACTCATTATTTAGGAAATAAACCAATTCACATTAGTATGAAAAGCAATCTAAGCTGAATGAGTCCTTTGGGTGATGAAACTAAACACATTTAAATTTTCAAAACTGCATCGTCATGTTTGTTTTAAATAACATACTATGTAATTTAGTTATAAAAGTTAATCTCATGATCATTGTGTCAAAAAGTGTGTGTGGATCCAAAAGACAAGTGTTCCAAACCAGAAATGTTCTGAAGGATTGTTTATTTTGGAATTCAACCAATTAACATCAATAAGAAACCCTAATAAAGATCATGAACCCCATTGTTTGATTGTATTGAATGAATTGTATAGAGATGGGCATTTTCTTTTTGATGAATAGAGTTGTTAATAAGGAGACAAAAGATTATTTCATAGTTATTCCATGAAAAATAGTGCTTGTAACAACAAAAGGAGCCTGTTAGCATAAAGTGAATAGAAAGACTCATTATTTAGGAAATAAGCCACTTCACATTAGTACGAAATGGAAATTAAGACGAATCACTCCTTTGGGTGATTGAACTAAACACATTTATATTTTCAATAGTGCATTGGAATATTTGTTTTAATTAATATACTATGTAATTTAGTCATAAATGTTAATCTCATGATCATTACCTCAAAAGGTGTGTTTGGAACTAAAAGACAAGTCTTTCAAACTAGAAATGTTCTGAAGGATTCTTTATTTTGGAATTCAACCAATTAACTTCAATAAGAAACCCTAATGAAGATCATGAACCCCACTATTTGATTGTATTGAATGAATTGCATAGATATGGACATTTTCTTCTTGATGAATAGAGTTGTTATTAGGTAGACAAGAGATAATTTCATGGTTATTGCAAGAAAAATAGTGCTTGTAACAACAAAAGGAGCTTGTTTAGCATAAAGTGGATCGAAGGACTCATTATTCAGGAAATAAACCACTTCACATTAGTATGTAAAGCAAACTAAGATGAATGAGTCCTTTGGGTGATGAAACTAAACACATCTAAATTTTCAATATTGCATCGACATGTTTGTTTTAATTAATATACTATGTAATTTAGTTACAAATGTTAATCTCATGGTCATTGTGTCAAAAAGTGTGTTTGGGTCCAAAAGAGAAGTGTTCCAAACCAGAAATGTTCTGAGGGATTGTTTATTTTGGAATTCAACCAAATAACATCAATAAGAAACCCTAATGAAGATCATGAACCCCATTGTTTGATTGTATTGAATGAATTGTATAGATATGGAAATTTTCTTCTTGTTGAATAGAGTTGTTAATAAGGAGACAAAAGATTATTTCACGGTTATTGAAAGAAAAATAGTGCTTTTAACAAAAAAAGGAGCCTATTAGCATAAAGTGAATAGAAAGACTCATTATTTAGGAAATAAGCCACTTCACATTCTTACGAAATGTAAATTAAGATGAATGACTGCTTTGCGTGATTGAACTAAGCACATTTATATTTTTAGTAGTGCATTGAAATTTAGTCATTAATGTTAATCTCATGATCATTATCTCAAAAGGTGTGTTTGGAACCAAAAGAGAAGTCTTCCGAATTAGAAATGTTTTGAGGGATTCTTTATTTTGGAATTCAACCAATTAACATCAATAAGAAACCCTAATAATATCATGAACCCCATTGTTTGATTGTATTGAATGAATTGTAAAGATATGGACATTTTCTTCTTGATGAATAGAGTTGTTAATAAGTAGACAAAAGATAATTTCATGGTTATTCCAAGAAAAATAGTGCTTGTAACTACAAAAGGAGCCTGTTAGCATAAAGTGAATAGGAAGACTCATTATTTAGGAAATAAGCCACTTCACATTAGTACGAAATGCAAATTAACACGAATCACTCCTTTGGGTGATTGAACTAAACACATTTATATTTTCAATAGTGCATTGACATATTTGTTTTAATTAATATACTATGTAATTTAGAGATAAATGTTAAGCTCATGATCATTACCTCAAAAGGTGTGTTTGGAACCAAAAGACAAGTCTTCCAAACTAGAAATGTTCTCAGGGATTCTTTATTTTGGAATTCAACCAATTAACATCAATAAGAAACCCTAATGAAGATCATAAACCCCATTGTTTGATTGTATTGAATGAATTGCATAGATATGGACATTTTCTTCTTGATGAATAGAGGTTTTAATAGGTAGACAAGAGATAATTTCATGGTTATTGCAAGAAAAATAGTGCTTGTAACAACAAAAGGAGCTTGTTTAGCATAAAGTGAATAGAAGGACTCATCTTTTAGCAAATAAACCACTTCACCTTAGTACGAAAAGCAAACTAAGATGAATGAGTCCTTTAGGTGATGAAACTAAACACATCTAAATTTTCAATATTGCATGGACAAGTTTGTTTTAATTAATATACTATGTAATTTAGTTATAAATGTTAATCTCATGATCATGGTGTCAAAAAGTGTTTTTGGATCCAAAAGACAACTGTTCCAAACCAGAAAAATGTTCTGAGGGATTGTTTATTTTTGAATTCAACCAATTAACAACAATAAGAAACTATAATGAATGTCAAAAAACACATTGTTTGATTGTATTGAATGAATTGTATAGATAATGACATTTTCTTCTTGATGAATAGAGTTGTTAATAAGGAGAAAAAAGATAATTTCATCGTTATTGCAAGAAAAAGAGTGCTTGTAGTAACAAAAGGAGCTTGTTTAGCATAAAGTGAATTCAAGGACTCATTATTTCAGAAATAAACCACTTCACATTAGTATGAAAAGCAAACTAAGATGAATGAGTCCTTTGGGTGATGAGACTAAACACATTTAAGTTTTCAATAGTGCATCGACTTGTTTGTTTTAATTAATATACTATGTAATTTAGTTATAAAAGTTAATCTCATGATCATTGTGTCAAAAAGTGTGTGTGGGTCCAAAAGACAAGTGTTCCAAACCAGAAATGTTCTGAATGATTGTTTATTTTGGAATTCAACCAATTATCATCAATAAGAAACCCTAATAAAGATCATGAACCCCATTGTTTGATTGTATTGAATGAATTGTATATATATGGGCATTTTCTTGTTGATGAATAGAGTTGTTAATAAGGAGACAAAACATTATTTCATGGTTATTCCAAGAAAAATAGTGCTTGTAACAACAAAAGGAGCCTGTTTGCATAAAGTGAACAGACAGACTCATTATTTAGGAAATAAACCACTTCACATTAGTAAGAAGACCAAACTTAGATGAATGAATCCTTTGGTTGATGAAACTAAACACATTTAAATTTTCAATAGTGCATGGACAAGTTTGTTTTAATTAATATACTATGTAATTTAGTTATAAATGTTAATCTCATGATCATGGTGTCAAAAAGTGTGTTTGGATCCAAAAGACAACTGTTCGAAACCAGAAATGTTCTGAGGGATTGTTTATTTTGGAATTCAACCAATTAACATCAATAAGAAACCATAATGAATGTCAAGAACCCCATTGTTTGATTGTATTGAATGAATTGTATAGATATGGACATTTTCTTCTTGATGAATAGAGTAGTTAATAAGGAGACAAAAGATAATTTCATCATTATTGTAAGAAAAATAGTGCTTGTAACAACAAAAGGAGCTTGTTTATTTTGGAATTCAACCAACTAACATCAATAAGAAACCCTAATGAAGATCATAAACCCCATTGTTTGATTGTATTGAATGAATTGCATAGATATGGACATTTTCTTCTTGATGAATAGAGGTTTTAATAGGTAGACAAGAGATAATTTCATGGTTATTGCAAGAAAAATAGTGCTTGTAAAAACAAAAGGAGCTTGTTTAGCATAAAGTGAATAGAAGGACTCATCTTTTAGGAAATAAACCACTTCACCTTAGTACGAAAAGCAAACTAAGATGAATGAGTCCTTTAGGTGATGAAACTAAACACATCTAAAATTTTCAATATTGCATGGACAAGTTTGTTTTAATTAATATACTATGTAATTTAGTTATAAATGTTAATCTCATGGTCATGGTGTCAAAAAGTGTTTTTTGGATCCAAAAGACAACTGTTTCCAAACCAGAAATGTTCTGAGGGATTGTTTATTTTTGAATTCAACCAATTAACATCAATAAGAAACTATAATGAATGTCAAAAAACACATTGTTTGATTGTATTGAATGAATTGTATAGATATGGACATTTTCTTCTTGATGAATAGAGTTGTTAATAAGGAGAAAAAAGATAATTTCATTGTTATTGCAAGAAAAAGAGTGCTTGTAATAACAAAAGGAGCTTGTTTAGCATAAAGTGAATTCAAGGACTCATTATTTCGGAAATAAACCACTTCACATTAGTATGAAAAGCAAACTAAGATGAATGAGTCCTTTGGGTGATGAGACTAAACACATTTAAGTTTTCAATAGTGCATCGACTTGTTTGTTTTAATTAATATACTATGTAATTTAGTTATAAAAGTTAATCTCATGATCATTGTGTCAAAAAGTGTGTGTGGGTCCAAAAGACAAGTGTTCCAAACCAGAAATGTTCTGAATGATTGTTTATTTTGGAATTCAACCAATTATCATCAATAAGAAACCCTAATAAAGATCATGAACCCCATTGTTTGATTGTATTGAATGAATTGTATATATATGGGCATTTTCTTGTTGATGAATAGAGTTGTTAATAAGGAGACAAAACATTATTTCATGGTTATTCCAAGAAAAATAGTGCTTGTAACAACAAAAGGAGCCTGTTTGCATAAAGTGAACAGACAGACTCATTATTTAGGAAATAAACCACTTCACATTAGTAAGAAGACCAAACTTAGATGAATGAATCCTTTGGTTGATGAAACTAAACACATTTAAATTTTCAATAGTGCATGGACAAGTTTGTTTTAATTAATATACTATGTAATTTAGTTATAAATGTTAATCTCATGATCATGGTGTCAAAAAGTGTGTTTGGATCCAAAAGACAACTGTTCGAAACCAGAAAATGTTCTGAGGGATTGTTTATTTTGGAATTCAACCAAATTAACATCAATAAGAAACCATAATGAATGTCAAGAACCCCATTGTTTGATTGTATTGAATGAATTGTATAGATATGGACATTTTCTTCTTGATGAATAGAGTAGTTAATAAGGAGACAAAAGATAATTTCATCATTATTGTAAGAAAAATAGTGCTTGTAACAACAAAAGGAGCTTGTTTATTTTGGAATTCAACCAACTAACATCAATAAGAAACCCTAATGAAGATCATAAACCCCATTGTTTGATTGTATTGAATGAATTGCATAGATATGGACATTTTCTTCTTGATGAATAGAGGTTTTAATAGGTAGACAAGAGATAATTTCATGGTTATTGCAAGAAAAATAGTGCTTGTAAAAACAAAAGGAGCTTGTTTAGCATAAAGTGAATAGAAGGACTCATCTTTTAGGAAATAAACCACTTCACCTTAGTACGAAAAGCAAACTAAGATGAATGAGTCCTTTAGGTGATGAAACTAAACACATCTAAATTTTCAATATTGCATGGACAAGTTTGTTTTAATTAATATACTATGTAATTTAGTTATAAATGTTAATCTCATGGTCATGGTGTCAAAAAGTGTTTTTGGATCCAAAAGACAACTGTTCCAAACCAGAAATGTTCTGAGGGATTGTTTATTTTTGAATTCAACCAATTAACATCAATAAGAAACTATAATGAATGTCAAAAAACACATTGTTTGATTGTATTGAATGAATTGTATAGATATGGACATTTTCTTCTTGATGAATAGAGTTGTTAATAAGGAGAAAAAAGATAATTTCATTGTTATTGCAAGAAAAAGAGTGCTTGTAATAACAAAAGGAGCTTGTTTAGCATAAAGTGAATTCAAGGACTCATTATTTCGGAAATAAACCACTTCACATTAGTATGAAAAGCAAACTAAGATGAATGAGTCCTTTGGGTGATGAGACTAAACACATTTAAGTTTTCAATAGTGCATCGACTTGTTTGTTTTAATTAATATACTATGTAATTTAGTTATAAAAGTTAATCTCATGATCATTGTGTCAAAAAGTGTGTGTGGGTCCAAAAGACAAGTGTCCCAAACCAGAAATGTTCTGAATGATTGTTTATTTTAGAATTCAACCAATTATCATCAATAAGAAACCCTAATAAAGATCATGAACCCCATTGTTTGATTGTATTGAATGAATTGTATATATATGGGCATTTTCTTGTTGATGAATAGAGTTGTTAATAAGGAGACAAAACATTATTTCATGGTTATTCCAAGAAAAATAGTGCTTGTAACAACAAAAGGAGCCTGTTTGCATAAAGTGAATAGACAGACTCATTATTTAGGAAATAAACCACTTCACATTAGTAAGAAGACCAAACTTAGATGAATGAATCCTTTGGTTGATGAAACTAAACACATTTAAATTTTCAATAGTGCATGGACAAGTTTGTTTTAATTAATATACTATGTAATTTAGTTATAAATGTTAATCTCATGATCATGGTGTCAAAAAGTGTGTTTGGATCCAAAAGACAACTGTTCGAAACCAGAAATGTTCTGAGGGATTGTTTATTTTGGAATTCAACCAATTAACATCAATAAGAAACGATAATGAATGTCAAGAACCCCATTGTTTGATTGTATTGAATGAATTGTATAGATATGGACATTTTCTTCTTGATGAATAGAGTAGTTAATAAGGAGACAAAAGATAATTTCATCGTTATTGTAAGAAAAATAGTGCTTGTAACAACAAAAGGAGCTTGTTTATTTTGGAATTCAACCAACTAACATCAATGAGAAACCCTAATAAAGATCATGAACCCCATTGTTTGATTGTATTGAATGAATTGTATAGATATGGGCATTTTCTTGTTGATGAATAGAGTTGTTAATAAGGAGACAAAAGATTATTTCATGGTTATTGAAAGAAAAATAGTGCTTTTAACAACAAAAGGAGCCGATTAGCATAAAGTGAATAGAAAGACTCATTATTTAGGAAATAAGCCACTTCACATTATTACGAAATGTAATTTAAGATGAAAGACTGCTTTGCGTGATTGAACTAAACACATTTATATTTTCAATAGTGCATTGAAATTTAGTCATGAATGTTAATCTCATGATCATTATCTCAAAAGGTGTGTTTGGAACCAAAAGAGAAGTCTTCCAAATTAGAAATGTTCTGAGGGATTCTTTATTTTGGAATTCAACCAATTAACATCAATAAGAAACCATAATGAAGACCATGAACCCCATTGTTTGATTGTATTGAATGAATTGTATAGATATGGGCATTTTCTTCTTGATGAATAGAGTTGTTAATAAGTAGACAAAAGATAATTTCATGGTTATTCCAAGAAAAATAGTGCTTGTAACAACAAAAGGAGCCTGTTAGCATAAAGTGAATAGAATGACTCATTATTTAGGAAATAAGCCACTTCACATTAGTACGAAATGCAAATTAAGATGAATCACTCCTTTGGTGATTGAACTAAACACATCGAAATTTTAAATATTGCATCGACATGTTTGTTTTAATTAATATACTATGTAATTTAGTTATAAATGTTAATCTCATGATCATTGTGTCAAAAAGTGTGTTTGGGTCCAAAAGACAAGTGTTCCAAACCAGAAATGTTCTGAGGGATTGTTTATTTTGGAATTCAACGAAATAACATCAATAAGAAACACTAATGAAGATCATGAACCCCATTGTTTGATTGTATTGAATGAATTGCATAGATATGGACATTTTCTTCTTGATGAATAGAGTTGTTAATAAGTAGACAAGAGATAATTTCATGGTTATTGCAAGAAAAATAGTGCTTGTAACAACAAAACGAGCATGTTTAGCATAAAATGAATAGAAGGACTCATTATTTAGGAAATAAACCAATTCACATTAGTATGAAAAGCAATCTAAGATGAATGAGTCCTTTGGGTGATGAAACTAAACACATTTAAATTTTCAATACTGCATCGACATGTTTGTTTTAATTAACATACTATGTAATTTAGTGATAAATGATAACCTCATGATCATTACCTCAAAAGGTGTGTTTGGAACCAAAAGACAAGTCTTCCAAACAAGAAATGTTCTAAGGGATTCTTTATTTTGGAATTCAACCAATTAACATCAATAAGAAACACTAATGAAGATCATGAACCCCATTGTTTGATTGTATTGAATGAATTGTAAAGAGATGGACATTTTCTTGTTGATGAATAGAGTTGTTAATAAGGAGACAAAAGATAATTTCAAGGTTTTTCCAGGAAAAATAGTGCTTGTAACAACAATAGGAGCCTGTTAGCATAAAGTGAATAGAAAGACTCATTATTTAGGAACTAAGCCACTTCACATTAGTACGAAATGCAAATTAAGACGAATCACTCCTTTGGGTGATTGAACTAAACACATTTATATTTTCAATAGTGCATTGATATATTTGTTTTAATTAATATACTATGTATTTTAGTGATAAATGTTAAGCTCATGATCATTCCCTCAAAATGTGTGTTTTGAACCAAAAGACAAGTCTTCCAAACTAGAAATGTTCTCAGGGATTCTTTATTTTGGAATTCAACCAATTAACATCAATAAGAAACCCTAACGAAGATCATGAACCCCATTGTTTGATTGTATTGAATGAATTGCAAAGATATGGACATTTTCTTCTTGATGAATAGAGGTTTTAATAGGTAGACAACAGATAATTTCATGGTTATTGCAAGAAAAATAGTGCTTGTAACAACAAAAGGAGCTTGTTTAGCATAAAGTGAATAGAAGGACTCATCTTTCAGGAAATAAACCACTTCACATTAGTACGAAAAGCAAACTAAGATGAATGAGTCCTTTAGGTGATGAAACTAAACACATCTAAATTTTCAATATTGCATCGACATGTTTGTTTTAATTAATATACTATGTAATTTAGTTATAAATGTTAATCTCATGATCATTGTGTCAAAAAGTGTGTTTGGGTCCAAAAGACAAGTGTTCCAAACCAGAAATGTTCTGAGGGATTGTTTATTTTGGAATTCAACGAAATAACATCAATAAGAAACCCTAATGAAGATCATGAACCCCATTGTTTGATTGTAATGAGTGAATTGTATAGATATGGACATTTTCTTCTTGATGAATAGAGTTGTTAATAAGGAGACAAAAGATTATTTCATAGTTATTGAAAGAAAAATAGAGCTCTTAACAACAAAACGAGCCTGTTAGCATAAAGTGTATAGGAAGACTCATTATTTAGGAAATAAGCCACTTCACATTAGTACGAAATGCAAATTAAGACGAATCACTCCTTTGTGTGATTGAACTAAACACATTGATATTTTTAATATTGCATTGAAATTTAGTCATAAATGTTAAGCTCATGATCATTACCTCAAAAGGTGTGTTTGGAACCAAAAGACAAGTCTTCCAAAGTAGAAATGTTCTGAGGGATTCTTTATTTTGGAATTCAACCAATTAACATCAATAAGAAACCGTAATGAATATCATGAACCCCATTATTTGATTGTATTGAAAGAATTGCAAAGATATGGACATTTTCTTCTTGATGAATAGAGTTGTTAATAAGTAGACAAAAGATAATTTCATGGTTATTCCAAGAAAAATAATGCTTGTAACAACAAAAGGAGCCTGTTAGCATAAAATGAATAGAAAGACTCATTATTTAGGAAATAAGCCACTTCACATTAGTACGAAATGCAAATTAAGACGAATCACTCCTTTGGGTGATTCAACTAAACACATTTATATTTTCAATAGTGCATTGACATATTTGTTTTAATTAATATACTATGTAATTTAGTGATAAATGATAACCTCATGATCATTACCTCAAAAGGTGTGTTTGGAACCAAAAGGCAAGTCTTCCAAACTAGAAATGTTCTCAGGGATTCTTTATTTTGGAATTCAACCAATTAACGTCAATAAGAAACACTAATGAAGATCATGAACCCCATTGTTTGATTGTATTGAATGAATTGCATAGATATGAACATTTTCTTCTTGATGAATAGAGTTGTTAATAAGTAGACAAGAGATAATTTCATTGTTATTGCAAGAAAAATAGTGCTTGTAACAACAAAAGGAGCTTGTTTAGCATAAAATGAATAGAAGGACTCATTATTTAGGAAATAAACCAATTCACATTAGTATGAAAAGCAATCTAAGATGAATGAGTCCTTTGGGTGATGAAACTAAACAGATTTAAATTTTCAATACTGCATCTACATGTTTGTTTTAATTAACATACTATGTAATTTAGTTATAAAAGTTAATCTCATGATCATTGTGTCAAAAAGTGTGTGTGGATCCAAAAGACAAGTGTTACAAACCATAAATGTTCTGAAGGATTGTTTATTTTGGAATTCAACCAATTTACATTAATAAGAAACCTTAATAAAGATCATGAACCCCATCGTTTGATTGTATTGAATGAATTGTATAGATATGTGCATTTTCTTGTTGATGAATAGAGTTGTTAATAAGGAGACAAAAGATAATTTCAAGGTTTTTCCAGGAAAAATAGTGCTTGTAACAACAATAGGAGCCTGTTAGCATAAAGTGAATAGAAAGACTCATTATTTAGGAACTAAGCCACTTCACATTAGTACGAAATGCAAATTAAGACGAATCACTCCTTTGGGTGATTGAACTAAACACATTTATATTTTCAATAGTGCATTGATATATTTGTTTTAATTAATATACTATGTAATTTAGTGATAAATGTTAAGCTCATGATCATTCCCTCAAAAGGTGTGTTTGGAACCAAAGGACAAGTCTTCCAAACTAGAAATGTTCTCAGGGATTCTTTATTTTGGAATTCAACCAATTAACATCACTAAGAAACCCTAATGAAGATCATGAACCCCATTGTTTGATTGTATTGAATGAATTGCATAGATATGGACATTTTCTTCTTGATGAATAGAGGTTTTAATAGGTAGACAAGAGATAATTTCATGGTTATTGCAAGAAAAATAGTGCTTGTAACAACAAAAGGAGCTTGTTTAGCATAAAGTGAATAGGACTCATCTTTCAGGAAATAAACCACTTCACATTAGTACGAAAAGCAAACTAAGATGAATGAGTCCTTTAGGTGATGAAACTAAACACATCTAAATTTTCAATATTGCATCGACATGTTTGTTTTAATTAATATACTATGTAATTTAGTTATAAATGTTAATCTCATGATCATTGTGTCAAAAAGTGTGTTTGGGTCCAAAAGACAAGTGTTCCAAACCAGAAATGTTCTGAGGGATTGTTTATTTTGGAATTCAACGAAATAACATCAATAAGAAACCCTAATGAAGATCATGAACCCCATTGTTTGATTGTAATGAGTGAATTGTATAGATATGGACATTTTCTTCTTGATGAATAGAGTTGTTAATAAGGAGACAAAAGATTATTTCATAGTTATTGAAAGAAAAATAGAGCTCTTAACAACAAAACGAGCCTGTTAGCATAAAGTGTATAGGAAGACTCATTATTTAGGAAATAAGCCACTTCACATTAGTACGAAATGCAAATTAAGACGAATCACTCCTTTGTGTGATTGAACTAAACACATTGATATTTTTAATAGTGCATTGAAATTTAGTCATAAATGTTAAGCTCATGATCATTACCTCAAAAGGTGTGTTTGGAAACCAAAGACAAGTCTTCCAAAGTAGAAATGTTCTGAGGGATTCTTTATTTTGGAATTCAACCAATTAACATCAACAAGAAACCGTAATGAATATCATGAACCCCATTGTTTGATTGTATTGAAAGAATTGTAAAGATATGGACATTTTATTCTTGATGAATAGAGTTGTTAATAAGTAGACAAAAGATAATTTCATGGTTATTCCAAGAAAAATAATGCTTGTAACAACAAAAGGAGCCTGTTAGCATAAAATGAACAGAAAGACTCATTATTTAGGAAATAAGCCACTTCACATTAGTGCGAAATGCAAATTAAGACGAATCACTCCTTTGGGTGATTCAACTAAACACATTTATATTTTCAATAGTGCATTGACATATTTGTTTTAATTAATATACTATGTAATTTAGTGATAAATGATAACCTCATGATCATTACCTCAAAAGGTGTGTTTGGAACCAAAAGACAAGTCTTCCAAACTAGAAATGTTCTAAGGGATTCTTTATTTTGGAATTCAACCAATTAACATCAATAAGAAAGTCTAATGAAGATCATGAACCCCATTGCTTGATTGAATTGAATGAATTGCATAGATATGGACATTTTGTTCTTGATGAATAGAGTTGTTAATAAGTAGACAAGAGATAATTTCATTATTATTGCAAGAAAAATAGTGCTTGTAACAACAAAAGGAGCTTGTTTAGCATAAAATGAATAGAAGGACTCATTATTTAGGAAATAAACCAATTCACATTAGTATGAAAAGCAATCTAAGATGAATGAGTCCTTTGGGTGATGAAACTAAACACATTTAAATTTTCAATACTGCATCGACATGTTTGTTTTAATTAACATACTATGTAATTTAGTTATAAAAGTTAATCTCATGATCATTGTGTCAAAAAGTGTGTGTGGATCCAAAAGACAAGTGTTACAAACCATAAATGTTCTGAAGGGTTGTTTATTTTCGAATTCAACCAATTAACATTAATAAGAAACCCTAATAAAGATCATGAACCCCATTGTTTGATTGTATTGAATGAATTGTATAGATATGGGCATTTTCTTGTTGATGAATAGAGTTGTTAATAAGGAGACAAAAGATAATTTCAAGGTTTTTCCAGGAAAAATAGTGCTTGTAACAACAATAGGAGCCTGTTAGCATAAAGTGAATAGAAAGACTCATTATTTAGGAACTAAGCCACTTCACATTAGTACGAAATGCAAATTAAGACGAATCACTCCTTTGGGTGATTGATCTAAAGACATTTATATTTTCAATAGTGCATTGATATATTTGTTTTAATTAATATACTATGTAATTTAGTGATAAATGTTAAGCTCATGATCATTCCCTCAAAAGGTGTGTTTGGAACAAAAGACAAGTCTTCCAAACTAGAAATGTTCTCAGGGATTCTTTATTTTGGAATTCAACCAATTAACATCAATAAGAAACCCTAATGAAGATCATGAACCCCATTGTTTGATTGTAGTGAATGAATTGCATAGATATGGACATTTTCTTCTTGATGAATAGAGGTTTTAATAGGTAGACAAGAGATAATTTCATGGTTATTGCAAGAAAAATAGTGCTTGTAACAACAAAAGGAACTTGTTTAGCATAAAGTGAATAGAAGGACTCATCTTTCAGGAAATAATCCACTTCACATTAGTACGAAAAGCAAACTAAGATGAATGAGTCCTTTAGGTGATGAAACTAAACACATCTAAATTTTCAATATTGCATCGACATGTTTGTTTTAATTAATATACTATGTAATTTAGTTATAAATGTTAATCTCATGATCATTGTGTCAAAAAGTGTGTTTGGTTCCAAAAGACAAGTGTTCCAAACCAGAAATGTTCTGAGGGATTGTTTATTTTGGAATTCAACGAAATAACATCAATAAGAAACCCTAATGAAGATCATGAACCCCATTATTTGATTGTATTGAGTGAATTGTATAGATATGGACATTTTCTTCTTGATGAATAGAGTTGTTAATAAGGAGACAAAAGATTATTTCATGGTTATTGAAAGAAAAATAGTGCTTTTAACAACAAAACGAGCCTGTTAGCATAAAGTGAATAGGAAGACTCATTATTTAGGAAATAAGCCACTTCACATTAGTACGAAATGCAAATTAAGACGAATCACTCCTTTGTGTGATTGAACTAAACACATTGATATTTTTAATAGTGCATTGAAATTTAGTCATAAATGTTAAGCTCATGATCATTACCTCAAAAGGTGTGTTTGGAACCAAAAGACAAGTCTTCCAAACTAGAAATGTTCTGAGGGATTCTTTATTTTGGAATTCAACTAATTAACATCAATAAGAAACCGTAATGAATATCATGAACCCCATTGTTTGATTGTATTGAAAGAATTGTAAAGATATGGACATTTTCTTCTTGATGAATAGAGTTGTTAATAAGTAGACAAAAGATAATTTCATGGTTATTCCAAGAAAAATAATGCTTGTAACAACAAAAGGAGCCTGTTACCATAAAATGAATAGAAAGACTCATTATTTAGGAAATAAGCCACTTCACATTAGTACGAAATGCAAATTAAGACGAATCACTCCTTTGTGTGATTGAACTAAACACATTGATATTTTTAATAGTGCATTGAAATTTAGTCATAAATGTTAAGCTCATGATCATTACCTCAAAAGGTGTGTTTGGAACCAAAAGACAAGTCTTCCAAACTAGAAATGTTCTGAGGGATTCTTTATTTTGGAATTCAACTAATTAACATCAATAAGAAACCGTAATGAATATCATGAACCCCATTGTTTGATTGTATTGAAAGAATTGTAAAGATATGGACATTTTCTTCTTGATGAATAGAGTTGTTAATAAGTAGACAAAAGATAATTTCATGGTTATTCCAAGAAAAATAATGCTTGTAACAACAAAAGGAGCCTGTTAGCATAAAATGAATAGAAAGACTCATTATTTAGGAAATAAGCCACTTCACATTAGTACGAAATGCAAATTAAGACGAATCACTCCTTTGGGTGATTGAACTAAACACATTTATATTTTCAATAGTGCATTGACATATTTGTTTTAATTAATATACTATGTAATTTAGTGATAAATGATAACCTCGTGATCATTACCTCAAAAGGTGTGTTTGGAACCAAAAGACAAGTCTTCCAAACTAGAAATGTTCTAAGGGATTCTTTATTTTGGAATTCAACCAATTAACATCAATAAGAAACCCTAATGAAGATCATGAACCCCATTGTTTGATTGTATTGAATGAATTGCATAGATATGGACATTTTCTTCTTGATGAATAGAGTTGATAATAAGTAGACAAGAGATAATTTCATGGTTATTGCAAGAAAAATAGTGCTTGTAACAACAAAAGGAGCCCGTTAGCATAAATTGAATATGAAGACTCATTGTTTGGGAAATAAGCCACTTCACATTAGTACGAAAAGAAAATTAAGACGAATCACTCCTTTGGGTGATTGAACTAAAGACATTTATATTTTCAATAGTGCATTGACATATTTTTTTTAATTAATATACTATGTAATTTAGTGAAAAATGTTAAGCTCAAGATCATTACCTCAAAAGGTGTGTTTGGAACCAAAAGACAAGTCTTCCAAACTAGAAATGTTCTAAGGGATTCTTTATTTTGGAATTCAACCAATTAACATCAATAAGAAACCCTAATGAAGATCATGAACCCCATTGTTTGATTGTATTGAATGAATTGCATAGATATGGACATTTTCTTCTTGATGAATAGAGTTGTTAATAAGTGGACTAGAGATAATTTCATGGTTATTGCAAGAAAAATAGTGCTTGTAACAACAAAAGGAGCTTGTTTAGCATAAAGTGAATAGAAGGACTCATTATTTAGGAAATAAACCAATTCACATTAGTACGAAAATCAATCTAAGATGAATGAGTGCTTTGGGTGATGAAACTAAACACATTTAAATTTTCAATAGTGCATCGACATGTTTGTTTTAATTAATATACTATGTAATTTAGTTATAAATGTTAATCTCATGATCATTGTGTCAAAAAGTGTGTGTGGGTCCAAAAGACAAGTGTTCCAAACCATAAATGTTCTGAAGGATTGTTTATTTTGGAATTCAACCAATTAACATCAATAGGAAACCCTAATAAAGATCATGAACCCCATTGTTTGATTGTATTGAATGAATTGCATAGATATGGACATTTTCTTCTTGATGAATAGAGTTGTTAATAGGTAGACAAGAGATAATTTCATGGTTATTGCAAGAAAAATAGTGCTTGTAACAACAACAGGAGCTTGTTTAGCATAAAGTGAATAGAAGGACTCATTATTTAGGAAATAAACGACTTCACATTAGTACGAAAAGCAAACTAAGATGAACGAGTCCTTGGGCTGATGAAACTAAACACATCTAAATTTTCAATATTGCATCGACATGTTTGTTTTAATTAATATACTATGTGATTTAGTTAGAAATGTTCATCTCATGATCATTGCGTCAAAAAGTGTATTTGGGTCCAAAAGACAAGTGTTCCAAACCAGAAATGTTCTGAGGGATTGTTTATTTTGGAATTCAACCAAATAACATCAATAAGAAACCCTAATGAAGATCATGAACCCTATTGTTTGATTGTATTGAATGAATTGTATAGATGTGGACATTTTCTTCTTGATGAATAGAGTTGTTAATAATGAGACAAAAGATAATTTCATGGTTATTGCAATAAAAATAGTGCTTGTAACAACAATAGGAGCCTGTTAGCATAAAGTGAATAGAAAGACTCATTATTTAGGAAATAAGCCACTTCACATTAGTACGAAATGCAAATTAAGACGAATCACTCCTTTGGGTGATTGAACTAAACACATTTATATTTTCAATAGTGCATTGACATATTTGTTTTAATTAATATACTATGTAATTTAGTCATAAATGTTAATCTCAAGATCATTACCTCAAAAGGTGTGTTTGGAACCAAAAGACAAGTCTTCCAAACTAGAAATGTTCTCAAGGATTCTTTATTTTGGAATTCAACCAATTAACATCAATAAGAAACCCTAATGAAGATCATGAACGCCATTGTTTGATTGTATTGAATGAATTGCATAGATATGGACATTTTCTTCTTGATGAATAGAGTTGTTAATAGGTAGACAAGAGATAATTTCATGGTTATTGCAAGAAAAATAGTGCTTGTAACAACAATAGGAGCTTGTTTTGCATAAAGTGAATAGAAGGACTCATTATTCAGGAAATAAACCACTTCACATTAGTAAGAAAAGCAAACTAAGATGAATGAGTCCTTTGGGTGATGAAACTAAACACATCTAAATTTTCAATATTGCATCGACATGTTTGTTTTAATTAATATACTATGTAATTTAGTTATAAATGTTAATATCATGATCATTGTGTCAAAAAGTGTGTTTGGGTCCAAAAGACAAGTGTTCCAAATCAGAAATGTTTTGAGGAATTGTTTATCTTGGAATTCAACCAATTAACATCAATAAGAAACGCTAATGAAGATCACGAACCCTTTATTTGATTGTATTGAATGAATTGTATAGATATGGACGTTTTCTTCTTGATGAATAGAGTTGTTAATAAGGAGACAAAAGATAATTTCACGTTTATTGCAATAAAAATAGTACTTGTAACAGCAAAAGCAGCGTGTTTAGCATAAAGTGAATACAAGGACTCATTATTTCGGAAATAAAGCACTTCACATCAGTATGAAAAGCAAACTAAGATGAATGACTCCTTTGGGTGATGAGACTAAACACATTTAAGTTTTCAATAGTGCATCGACATGTTTGTTTTAATTAATATACTATGTAATTTAGTTATAAATGTTAATCTCATGATCATTGTGTCAAAAAGTGTGTTTGGGTCCAAAAGACAAGTGTTCCAAACCAGAAATGTTCTGAGGGATTGTTTATTTTGGAATTCAACCAAATAACATCAATAAGAAATTCTAATGAAGATCATGAACCCCATTGTTTGATTGTATTGAATGAATTGTATAGATATGGACATTTTCTTCTTGATGAATAGAGTTGTTAATAAGGAGACAAAAGATATTTTTACCTTTATTGCAATAAAAATAGTACTTGTAACAGCAAAAGCAGCGTGTTTAGCATAAAGTGAATACAAGGACTCATTATTTCGGAAATAAAGCACTTCACATCAGTATGAAAAGCAAACTAAGATGAATGACTCCTTTGGGTGATGAGACTAAACACATTTAAGTTTTCAATAGTGCATCGACATGTTTGTTTTAATTAATATACTATGTAATTTAGTTATAAATGTTAATATCATGATCATTGTGTCAAAAAGTGTGTTTGGGTCCAAAAGACAAGTGTTCCAAATCAGAAATGTTTTGAGGAATTATTTATCTTGGAATTCAACCAATTAACATCAATAAGAAACGCTAATGAAGATCACGAACCCTTTATTTGATTGTATTGAATGAATTGTATAGATATGGACGTTTTCTTCTTGATGAATAGAGTTGTTAATAAGGAGACAAAAGATAATTTCACGTTTATTGCAATAAAAATAGTACTTGTAACAGCAAAAGCAGCGTGTTTAGCATAAAGTGAATACAAGGACTCATTATTTCGGAAATAAAGCACTTCACATCAGTATGAAAAGCAAACTAAGATGAATGACTCCTTTGGGTGATGAGACTAAACACATTTAAGTTTTTAATAGTGCATCGACATGTTTGTTTTAATTAATATACTATGTAATTTAGTTATAAATGTTAATCTCATGATCATTGTGTCAAAAAGTGTGTTTGGGTCCAAAAGACAAGTGTTCCAAACCAGAAATGTTCTGAGGGATTGTTTATTTTGGAATTCAACCAAATAACATCAATAAGAAATTCTAATGAAGATCATGAACCCCATTGTTTGATTGTATTGAATGAATTGTATAGATATGGACATTTTCTTCTTGATGAATAGAGTTGTTAATAAGGAGATAAAAGATTATTTCATGGTTATTGAAAGAAAAATAGTGCTTTTAACAACAAAAGGAGCCTGTTAGCATAAAGTGAATAGAAAGACTCATTATTTAGGAAATAAGTCACTTCACATTATTACGAAATGCAAATTAAGACGAATCACTCCTTTGGGTGATTGAACTAAACACATTTATATTTTTAATAGTGCATTGACATATTTGTGTTAATTAATATACTATGTAATTTAGTCAAAAATGTTAATCTCATGATCATTCCCTCAAAAGGTGTGTTAGGAACCAAAAGACAAGTCTTCCAAACTAGAAATGTTCTGAGGGATTCTTTATTTTGGAATTCAACCAATTAACATCAAAAAGAAAACCTAATGAATATCATGAACCCCATTGTTTGATTGTATTGAATGAATTGTAAAGATATGGACATTTTCTTCTTGATGAATAGAGTTGTTAATAAGTAGACAAAAGATAATTTCATGGTTATTCCAAGAAAAATAGTGGTTGTAACAACAAAAGGAGCCTGTTAGCATAAAGTGAATATAAAGACTCATTATTTAGGAAATAAGCCACTTCACATTAGTACGAAATGCAAATTAAGACGAATCACTCCTTTGACTGATTGAACTAAACACATTTATATTTTCAATAGTGCATTGACATATTTGTTTTAATTAATATACTATGTAATTTAGTCATAAATGTTAATCTCAAGATCATTACCTCAAAAGGTGTGTTTGGAACCAAAAGACAAGTCTTCCAAACTAGAAATGTTCTGAAGGATTCTTTATTTTGGAATTCAACCAATAAACATCAATAAGAAACCCTAATGAAGATCATGAACCCCATTGTTTGATTGTATTGAATGAATTGCATAGATATGGACATTTTCTTCTTGATGAATAGAGTTGTTAATAGGTAGACAAGAGATAATTTCATGGTTATTGCAAGAAAAATAGTGCTTGTAATAACAACAGGAGCTTGTTTAGCATAAAGTGAATAGAAGGACTCATTATTCAGGAAATAAACGACTTCAAATTAGTACGAAAAGCAAACTAAGATGAACGAGTCCTTGGGCTGATGAAACTAAACACATATAAATTTTCAATATTGCATCGACATGTTTGTTTTAATTAATATACTATGTAATTTAGTTAGAAATGTTAATCTCATGATCATTGTGTCAAAAAGTGTATTTGGGTCCAAAAGACAAGTGTTCCAAACCAGAAATGTTCTGAGGGATTGTTTATTTTGGAATTCAACCAATTAACATCAATAAGAAACCCTAATGAAGATCATGAACCCCATTGTTTGATTGTATTGAATGAATTGTATAGATGTGGAAATTTTCTTCTTGATCAATAGAGTTGTTAATAAGGAGACAAAAGATTATTTCATGGTTATTGAAAGAAAAATAGTGCTTTTAACAACAAAGGAGCCTATTAGCATAAAGTGAATAGAAAGACTAATTATTTAGGAAATAAGCCACTTCACATTATTACGAAATGCAAATTAAGATGAATGACTGCTTTGCGTGATTGAACTAAACACATTTATATTTTCAATAGTGCATTGAAATTTAGTCATAAATGTTAATCTCATGATCATTATCTCAAAAGGTGTGTTTGGAACCAAAAGAGAAGTCTTCCAAACTAGAAATGTTCTGAGGGATTCTTTATTTTGGAATTCAACCAATTAACATCAATAAGAAATCGTAAAGAAGATCATGAACCCCATTGTTTGATTGTATTGAATGAGTTGAATAGATATGGGCATTTTCTTCTTGATGAATAGAGTTGTTAAGAAGTAGACAAAAGATAATTTCATGGTTATTCCAAGAAAAATAGGGGTTATAACAACAAAAGGAGCCTGTTAGCATAAAGTGATTAGAAAGACTCATTATTTAGGAAATAAGCCACTTCACATTAGTACGAAATGCAAATTAAGACGAATCACTCCTTTGGGTGATTGAACTAAACACATTTATATTTTCAATAGTGCATTGACATATTTGTTTTAATTAATATACTATGTAATTTAGTGATAAATGTTAAGCTCATGATCATTACCTCAAAAG
Source organism: Ceriops zippeliana (assembly GCA_037897445.1). Classification (NCBI taxonomy): domain Eukaryota; kingdom Viridiplantae; phylum Streptophyta; class Magnoliopsida; order Malpighiales; family Rhizophoraceae; genus Ceriops; species Ceriops zippeliana. Next base: position 56,346 of record JBAPLH010000704.1, read on the forward strand.
GTGTGTTTGGAACCAAAAGACAAGTCTTCCAAACTAGAAATGTTCTAAGGTATTTTTATTTTGGAATTCAACCAATTAACATCAATAAGAAACCCTAATGAAGATCATGAACCCCATTGTTTGATTGTATTGAATGAATTGCATAGATATAGACATTTTCTTCTTGATGAATAGAGTTGTTAATAAGGAGACAAAAGATAATTTCACGTTTATTGCAATAAAAATAGTACTTGTAACAACAAAAGCAGCGTGTTTAGCATAAGGTGAATACAAGGACTCATTATTTCTGAAATAAAGCACTTCACATCAGTATGAAAAGCAAACTAAGATGAATGAGTCCTTTGGGTGATGAGACTAAACACATTTAACTTTTCAATAGTGCATCGACATGTTTGTTTTAATTAATATACTATGTAATTTAGTTATAAATGTTAATCTCATGATCATTGTGTCAAAAAAGTGTGTTTGGGTCCAAAAGACAAGTGTTTTCCAAACCAGAAATGTTTCTGAGGGATTGTTTATTTTGGAATTCAACCAAATAATATCAATAAGAAATCCTAATGAAGATCATGAACCCCATTGTTTGATTGTATTGAATGAATTGTATAGATATGGACATTTTCTTCTTGATGAATAGAGTTGTTAATAAGGAGCTAAAAGATTATTTCATGGTTATTGAAAGAAAAATAGTGCTTTTAACAACAAAAGGAGCCCTGTTAGCATAAAGTGAAATAGAAAGACCCATTATTTAGGAAATAAGCCACTTCACATTATTACGAAATGCAAATTAAGATGAATGACTGCTTTGCGTGATTGAAACTAAAAAACACATTTATATTTTCCATAGTGCATTGAAATTTAGTCATAAATGTTAATTTCATGACCATTATCTCAAAAGGTGTGTTTGGAACCAAAAGAGAAGTCTTCCGAACTAGAAATGTTCTGAGGGATTCGTTATTTTGGAATTCAAGCAATTAACATCAATAAGAAACCGTAATGAAGATCATGAACCCCATTGTTTGATTGTATTGAATGAGTTGTATAGATATGAGCATTTTCTTTCTTGATGAATAGAGTTGTTAATAAGTAGACAAAAGATAATTTCATGGTTATTCCAAGAAAAATAGTGCTTGTAACAACAAAAGGAGCCTGTTAGCAAAAAGTGAATAGAAAGACTAATTATTTAAGAAATAAGCCACTTCACATTAGTACGAAATGCAAATTAAGACGAATCACTCCTTTGGGCGATTGAATTAAACACATTTATATTTTCAATAGTGCATTGGCATATTTGTTTTAATTAATATACTATGTAATTAAGTCAAAAATGTTAATCTCATGATCATTCCCTCAAAAGGTGTGTTAGGAACCAAAAGACAAGTCTTCCAGACTGGAAATGTTCTGAGGGATTCTTTATTTTGGAATTCAACCAATTAACATCAAAAAGAAATCCTAATGAATATCATGAACCCCATTGTTTGATTGTATTGAATGAGTTGTATAGATATGGACATTTTATTCTTGATGAATAGAGTAGTTGATATGGAGACAAAAGATAATTTCATGGTTATTCCAAGAAAAATAGTGGTTGTAACAACAAAAGGAGCCTGTTAGCATAAAGTGAATAGAAAGACTCATTATTTAGGAAATAAGCCACTTCACATTAGTACGAAATGCAAATTAAGACGAATCACTCCTTTGGGTGATTGAACTACGCACATTTATATTTTCAATAGTGCATTGACATATTTGTTTTAATTAATATACTATGTAATTTAGTGATAAATGTTAAGCTCATGATCATTACCTGAAAAAGGTGTGTTTGGGAACCAAAAGACAAGTCTTCTAAACTAGAAATGTTCTAAGGGATTCTTTATTTTGGAATTCAACCAATTAACATCAATAAGAAACCCTAATGAGGATCATGAACCCCATTGTTTGATTCTATTGAATGAATTGCATAGATATGGACATTTTCTTCTTGATGAATAGAGATGTTAATAGGTAGACAAGAGATAATTTCATGGTTATTGCAAGAAAAAAATAGTGCTTGTAACAACAAAAGGATCTTGTTTTTGCATAAAGTGAATAGAAGGACTCATTATTCAGGAAATAAACCACTTCACATTAGTAAGAAAAAGCAAACTAAGATGAATGAGTCCTTTGGGTGATGAAAAACTAAACACATCTAAATTTTCAATATTGCATCGACATGTTTGTTTTAATTAATATACTGTGTGTATTTTAGTTATAAATGTTAATCTCATGATCATTGTGTCAAAAAGTGTGTTTGGGTCCAAAGGACAAGTGTTCCAAACCAGAAATGTTCTGAGGGATTGTTTATTTTGGAATTCAACCAAATAACATCAATAAGAAATCCTAATGAAGATCATGAACCCCATTGTTTGATTGTATTGAATGAATTGTATAGATATGGACATTTTCTTCTTGATGAATAGAGTTGTTAATAAGGAGATAAAAGATTATTTCATGGTTATTGAAAGAAAAATAGTGCTTTTAACAACAAAAGGAGCCTGTTAGCAAAAAGTGAATAGAAAGACTAATTATTTAAGAAATAAGCCACTTCACATTAGTACGAAATGCAAATTAAGACGAATCACTCCTTTGGGCGATTGAATTAAACACATTTATATTTTCAATAGTGCATTGACATATTTGTTTTAATTAATATACTATGTAATTATGTCAAAAATGTTAATCTCATGATCATTTCCCTCAAAAGGTGTGTTAGGAACCAAAAGACAAAGTCTTCCAGACTGGAAATGTTTCTGAGGGATTCTTTATTTTGGAATTCAACCAATTTAACATCAAAAAGAAATCCTAATGAATATCATGAACCCCATTGTTTGATTGTATTGAATGAGTTGTATAGATATGGACATTTTTTATTCTTGATGAAATAGAGTAGTTGATATGGAGACAAAAGATAATTTCATGGTTTTATTCCAAGAAAAATAGTGGTTGTAACAACAAAAGGAGCCTTGTTAGCATAAAAGTGAATAGAAAGACACATTATTTAGGAAATAAGCCACTTCACATTAGTACGAAAATGCAAATTAAGACGAATCACTCCTTTGGGTGATTGAAACTACGCACATTTATATTTTTCAATAGTGCATTGACATATTTGTTTTAAATTAATATACTATGTAATTTAGTGATAAATGTTAAGCTCATGATCATTACCTGAAAAAGGTTTGTTTGGAACCAAAAGACAAGTCTTCTAAAACTAGAAATGTTCTAAGGGATTCTTTAATTTGGAATTCAACCAATAAACATCAATAAGAAACCCTATTGAGGATCATGAACCCCATTGTTTGATTCTATTGAATGAATTGCATAGATATGGACATTTTTTCTTCTTGATGAATAGAGATGTTAATAGGTAGACAAGAGATAATTTCATGGTTTATTGCAAGAAAAATAGTGCTTGTAACAACAAAAGGATCTTGTTTTGCATAAAGTGAATAGAAGGACTCATTATTCAGGAAATGAAAAACCACTTCACATTAGTAAGAAAAGCAAACTAAGATGAATGAGTCCTTTGGGTGATGAAACTAAACACATCTAAATTTTCAATATTGCATCGACATGTTTGTTTTAAATTAATATATACTATGTAATTTAGTTATAAAATGTTAATCTCATGATCATTGTGTCAAAAAGTGTGTTTGGGTCCAAAAGATAAGTGTTCCAAACCAGAAATGTTCTGAGGGATTGTTTATTTTTGAATTCATTAAACCAAATAACATCAATAAGAAATCCTAATGAAAGATGATGAACCCCATTTGTTTGATTGTATTGAATGAATTGTATAGATATGGACATTTTCTTCTTGATGAAATAGAGTTGTTTAATAAGGAGAGAAAAAGATTATTTCATGGGTTATTGAAAGAAAAATAGTGCTTTTTAACAACAAAAAGGGAGCCTGTTAGCATAAAGTGAATAGAAAGACTCATTATTTAGGAAATAACACGCCACTTCACATTATTACGAAATGCAAATTAAGATGAATGACTGCTTTGGGTGATTGAACTAAACACATTTATATTTTCCATAGTGCATTGAAATTTAGTCATAAATGTTAATTTCATGACCATTATCTCAAAAGGTGTGTGTTTGGAACCAAAAGAGAAGTCTTCCCGAACTAGAAAATGTTCTGAGGGATTCGTTATTTTGGAATTCAAGCAATTAACATCAATAAGAAACCGTAATGAAGATCATGAACCCCCATTGTTTGATTGTATTGAATGAGTTGTATAGATATGAGCATTTTTTTCTTGATGAATAGAGTTGTTAATAAGTAGACAAAAGATAATTTTCATGGTTATTCCAAGAAAAATAGTGCTTGTAACAACAAAAGGAGCCCTGTTAGCAAAAAGTGAATAGAAAGACTAATTATTTAAGAAATAAGCCACTTCACATTAGTTCGAAAATTGCAAATTAAGACGAATCACTCCTTTGGGCGATTGAATTTAAACACATTTATATTTTCAATAGTGCATTGGCATATTTGTTTTAATTAATATACTATGTAATGTTATGTCAAAAATAAATGTTAATCTCATGATCATTCCCTCAAAAAGGTTTGTGTTTGGAACCAAAAGACAAGTCTTCCAGACTGGAAATGTTCTGAGGGATTCTTTATTTTGGAATTCAACCAATTAACATCAAAAAGAAATCCTAATGAATATCATGAACCCCATTGTTTGATTGTATTGAATGAGTTGTATAGATATGGGACATTTTCTTCTTGATGAATAGAGTAGTTAATATGGGAGACAAAAGATATAATTTCATGGTTATTCCAAGAAAAAATAGTGCTTGTAACAACAAAAGGGAGCTGTTTAGCATAAAAGTGAATAGAAAGACTCATTTATTTTAGGAAATAAGCCACTTCACATTAGTACTCGAAATGCAAATAAGACGAATCACTCCTTTGGGTGATGAAACTAAACACACATTTAAATTTTCAATAGTGCATTGACATGTTTGTTTTAATTAATATACTATGTAATTTAGTGATTAAATGTTAATCTCATGATCATTTGTCTCAAAAAAGTGTGTGTTTGGAACCCAAAAGACAAGTCTTCTAAACTAAGAAATTGTTCTAAGGGATTCTTTATTTTGGAATTCAACCAATTAACATCAATAAGAAACCCTAATGAGGATCATGAACCCCATTGTTTGATTGTATTGAATGAATTGCATAGATATGGACATTTTCTTCTTGATGAATAGAGATGTTAATAGGTAGACAAGAGATAATTTCATGGTTATTGCAAAAAAATAGTGCTTTGTAACAACAAAAGGAGTCTTGTTTAGCATAAAGTGAATAGAAGGACTCATTATTTAGGAAATAAACCACTTCACATTAGTAAGAAAAGCAAAACTAAGATGAATGAGTCCTTTGGGTGTTGAAACTAAACACATCTAAAATTTTCAATAGTTGCATCGACATGTTTGTTTTTTAATTAATATACTATGTAATTTAGTTATAAATGTTTAATCTCATGATCATTGTGTGTCAAAAAGTGTGTTCGGGGTCCAAAGGACAAGTGTTCCAAACCAGAAATGTTCTGAGGGATTGTTTATTTTGGAATTCAACCAATTAACATCAATAAGAAAACACCTAATGAAGATCATGAACCCCATTGTTTGATTGTATTGAATGAATTGTATAGATATGGACACATTTTCTTCTTGATGAATAGAGTTGTTAATAAGGAGACAAAAGATAATTTCATGGTTATTGAAAGAAAAATAGTGCTTTTAACAACAAAAGGAGCCTGTTAGCATAAAAGTGAATAGAAAGGACTCATTATTTAAGAAATAAGCCACTTCACATTAGTACGAAAAGCAAAATTAAGATGAATCACTCCTTTGGGCGATTGAAACTAAACACATTTAAATTTTCAATAGTGCATGACATATTTTGTTTTTAATTAATATACTATGTAATTTAGTCAAAAAATGTTAATCTCATGATCAATTGTGTCAAAAGGTGTGTTGGGGAACCAAAAGACAAGTCTGTTCCAGACTGGAAATGTTCTGAGGGATTCTTTATTTTGGAATTCAACCAATTAACATCAATAAGAAAATCCTAATGAATATCATGAACCCCATTGTTTGATTGTATTGAATGAGTTGTATAGATATGGACATTTTATTCTTGATGAATAGAGTTGTTAATAAGGAGACAAAAGATTAATTTCATGGTTATTGCAAGAAAAATAGTGGTTTGTAACAACAAAAGGAGCCTGTTTAGCATAAAGTGAATAGAAAGACTCATTTATTTAGGAAATAAACCACTTCACATTAGTACGAAAATGCAAATTAAGATGAATCACTCCTTTGGGTGATTGAACTAAAACACATTTATATTTTCAATAGTGCATTGACATGTTTGTTTTAATTTAATATACTATGTAATTTAGTGATAAATGTTAATCTCATGATCATTACCTCAAAAAGGTGTGTTTGGGAACCAAAAGACAAGTCTTCCAAACCAGAAATGTTTCTGAGGGATTCTTTATTTTGGAATTCAACCAATAAACATCAATAAGAAACCCTAATGAAGATCATGAACCCCCATTGTTTGATTGTATTGAATGAATTGTATTAGATATGGACATTTTTCTTCTTGATGAATAGAGTTGTTAATAAGGAGACAAAAGATAATTTCATGGGTTATTGCAAGAAAAATATGTGCTTGTTAACAACAAAAGGAGCTTGTTTAGCATAAAGTGAATAGAAGGACTCATTATTTCAGGAAAATAATAAACCACTTCACACATTAGTGAACGAAAAGCAAACTAAGATGAATGAGTCCTTTGGGTGATGAAACTAAAACACATTTTAAATTTTCAATAGTGCATCGACATGTGTTGTTTTAATTAATATACTCTATGTAATTTTAGTTATAAATGTTTAATCTCATGATCATTGTGTCAAAAAGTGTTGTTTGGGTCCAAAAGACAAGTGTTCCAAACCAGAAATGTTCTGAGATGGATTGTTTATTTTTGGAATTCAACCAATTAACATCAATAAGCGAAACCCTAATGAAGATCAATGAACCCCATTGTTTGATTGTATTGAATGAATTGTATAGATATGGACATTTTCTTCTTGATGAATAGAGTTGTTAATAAGAGAGACAAAAGATAATTTCATGGTTTTATTGCATGAAAAATAGTGCTTTGTAACAACAAAAGGAGCTTGTGTTAGCATTAAAGTGAAATAAGAAAGACTCAATTATTTAGGAAAATAAACCACTTCACATTAGTTACGAAAAGCAAACTAAAGATGAATGAGTCCTTTTGGGGTGATGAAACTAAACACATTTAAATTTTCAATAGTGCATTGACATGTTTGTTTTAATTAAATATACTATGTAATTTAGTTATAAAATGTTAATCTCATGATCATTGTGTCAAAAAGTGTGTGTTTGGGTACAAAAAGACAAAGTGTTCCAAACCAGAAAATGTTCTGAGGGATTGTTTATTTTGGGAATTCAACCAATTAACATCAATAAGAAACCCTAATGAAGATCATGAACCCCATTGTTTGATTGTATTGAATGAATTGTATATAGATATGGACATTTTCTTTCTTGATGAATAGAGGAGACAAAAGATAATTTTCATGGTTATTGCAAGAAAAATAGTGCTTGTAACAACAAAAGGAGCTAGTGTTAGCATTAAAAGTGAATAGAAAAAGGACTCATTATTTAGGAAATAAACCAATTCACATTAGTACGATATAGCCAAACTAAGATGGAATGAGGTCCTGTTGGTGAATGAAACTACGCCACATTTAAATTTTCAAATAGTGCATCGCCATGTTTGTTTTAATTTATA
>JBAPLH010000705.1:0-27576 GCA_037897445.1 Ceriops zippeliana
TCATAATGAATACAGTTATTAAGAAAGAAACAAAAGTTAATTTCAATGTTATTGCATGAAAAATTGTCCTGGTAACAACAAGAGGAGCCTAATTAACACGAAGTGATTAGAAATTCTCATTATTTAGGAATTAAACCAATTAACATTTTGTGCGAAATGCAAACTGTGATGAATAGCACCTTTGGCTGATGGATTTTAAATAGATTTGGATTTTTATTGGTGTTTATGCTTGTTTGATTCAATTAATATACTAGGATGTTTAACCACATGTGTGTTATATTTCATGATCAATGTATCAAAAAATGGCTTTGAAATCAAAAGAGGAGCCTTGTCAACCAAAAATGATGCGAGGAACTCTCTATTTTTGAATTCAACAATTAATATCTATAAGAAATGCAATTCAAAATCAAGGACTCCATTGTTTGTTAAATTGAATTAATTCATGTAATTGATGGTCCATGGGCATTTTTTTCTTAATGAATATAGTTATTAGGAAAGAATCAGAAGATAATTTCAAGGTTATTGCATGAAAAATAGTCCTGGTAACAACAAGAGGAGCCCAATTAACACGAGTTGATTAGAAATTCTCATTATTTAGGAATTAAACCAGTTAACATTTGTGCGAAATGCAAACCGTGATGAATGGCACCTTTGACTGATGGATTTAAATAGATTTGGATTTTTATTGGTGTTTATGCTTGTTTGATTCAATTAATATACTAGGATGTTTAACCACATGTGTTATATTTCATGATCAATGTATCAAAAAATGGCTTTGAAATCAAAAGAGGAGCCTTGTCAACCAAAAATGATGCGAGGAACTCTCTATTTTTGAATTCAACAATTAATATCTATAAGAAATGCAATTCAAAATCAAGGACTGCATTGTTTGTTAAATTGAATTAATTTATGTAATTGATGGTCCATGGGCATTTTTTTCATAATGAATATAGTTATTAAGAAAGAATCAGAAGTTAATTTCAAGGTTATTGCATGAAAAATAGTCCTGGTAACAACAAAAGGAGCCTAATTAACACGAGGTGATTAGAAATTCTCATTATTTCGGAATTAAACCAGTTAACGTTTGTGTGAAATGCAAACTGTGATGAATGGCACCTTTGGCTGATGGATTTAAATAGATTTGGATTTTTATTGGTGTTTATGCTTGTTTGATTTAATTAATATACTAGGATGTTTAACCACATGTGTTATATTTCATGATCACTGTAACAAAAAGTGGCTTTGGAATCAAAAGAGGAGCCTTGCTAACAAAAAATGATGCGAGGAACTCTCTATTTTTGAATTCAACAATTAATATCTATAAGAAATGCAATTCAAAATCAAGGACTCCATTGTTTGTTAAATTGAAGTAATTCATGTAATTGATGGTCCATGGGCATTTTTTTCATAATGAATATAGTTATTAAGAAAGAATCAGAAGTTAATTTCAAGGTTATTGCATGAAAAATAGTCCTGGTAACAACAAGAGGAGCCTAATTAACACGAGGTGATTAGAAATTCTCATTATTTCAGAATTAAACCAGTTAACATTTGTGCGAAATGCAAACTGTGATGAATGGCACCTTTGGCTGATGGATTTAAATAGATTTGGATTTTTATTGGTGTTTATGCTTGTTTGATTTAATTAATATACTAGGATGTTTAACCACATGTGTTATATTTCATGATCACTGTAACAAAAAGTGGCTTTGGAATCAAAAGAGGAGCCTTGCTAACAAAAAATGATGCGAGGAACTTTCTATTTTTGAATTCAACAATTAATATCTATAAGAAATGCAATTCAAAATCAAGGACTCCATTGTTTGTTAAATTGAAGTAATTCATGTAATTGATGGTCCATGGGCATTTTTTTCATAATGAATATAGTTATTAAGAAAGAATCAGAAGTTAATTTCAAGGTTATTGCATGAAAAATAGTCCTGGTAACAACAAAAGGAGCCTAATTAACACGAGGTGATTAGAAATTCTCATTATTTCGGAATTAAACCAGTTAACGTTTGTGTGAAATGCAAACTGTGATGAATGGCACCTTTGGCTGATGGATTTAAATAGATTTGGATTTTTATTGGTGTTTATGCTTGTTTGATTCAATTAATATACTACGATGTTTCACCACATGTGTTATATTTCATGATCACTGTATCAAAAAGTGGATTTGGAATCAAAAGAGGAGCCTTGCTAACAAAAAATGATGCGAGGAACTCTCTATTTTTGAATTCAACAATTAATATCAATAAGAAATGCAATTCAAAATCAACGACTCCATTGTTTGTTAAATTGAATGAATTCATGTAATTGATGGTCCATGTGCATATTTTTCATAATGAATATAGTTATTAAGAAAGAAACAGAAGTTAATTTCAAGGTTATTGCATGAAAAAATAGTCCCTGGTAACAACAAGAGGAGCCTAATTAACACGAGGTGATTAGAAATTCTCATTATTTAGGAATTAAACCAGTTAACATTTGTGCGAAATGCAAACTGTGATGAATGGCACCTTTGGCTGATGGATTTAAATAGATTTGGATTTTTATTGGTGTTTATGCTTGTTTGATTCAATTAATATACTAGGTTGTTTAACCACATGTGTTATATTTCATGATCAATGTATCAAAAAATGGCTTTGGAATCAAAAGAGGAGCCTTCTAAACCAAAAATGATGCGAGGAACTCTCTATTTTTGAATTCAATAATTAATATCTATAAGAAATGCAATTCAAAATCAACGACTCCATTGTTTGTTAAATTGAATGAATTCATGTAATGATGGTCCACGTGCATATTTTTCATAATGAATACAGTTATTAAGAAAGAAACAAAAGTTAATTTCAAGGTTATTGCATGAAAAATAGTCCTGGTAACAACAAGAGGAGCCTAATTAACACGAAGTGATTAGAAATTCTCATTATTTAGGAATTAAACCAGTTAACATTTGTGCGAAATGCAAACTGTGATGAATGGCACCTTTGGCTGATGGATTTAAATAGATTTGGATTTTTGTTGGTGTTTATGCTTGTTTGATTCAATTAATATACTGGGTTGTTTAACCACATGTGTTATATTTCATGATCAATGTATCAAAAAATGGCTTTGGAATCAAAAGAGGAGCCTTGTCAACCAAAAATGATGCGAGGAACTCTCTATTTTTGAATTCAACAATTAATATCTATAAGAAATGCAATTCAAAATCAAGGACTCCATTGTTTGTTAAATTGAATGAATTCATGTAATTGATGGTCCAACGGGCATTTTTTTCATAATGAAATATAGTTATTAAGAAAGAAACAAAAGTTAATTTCAAGGTTATTGCATGAAAAATAGTCCTGGTAACAACAAGAGGAGCCTAATTAACACGAGGTGATTAGAAATTCTCATTATTTAGGAATTAAACCAGTTAACATTTGTGCGAAATGCAAATCGTGATGAATGGCACCTTTGGCTGATGGATTTAAATAGATTTGGATTTTTATTGGTGTTTATGCTTGTTTGATTCAATTAATATACTAGGTTTTTTAACCACATGTGTTATATTTCATGATCAATGTATCAAAAAATGGCTTTGGAATCAAAAGAGGAGCCTTGTCTAACAAAAAATGATGCGAGGAACTCTCTATTTTTGAATTCAACAATTAATATCTATAAGAAAAATGCAATTCAAAATCAAGGACTCCATTGTTTGTTAAATTGAATTAATTCATGTAATTGATGGTCCATGGGCATTTTTTTTTCATAATGAATATAGTTATTAAGAAAGAATCAGAAGTTAATTTCAAGGTTATTGCATGAAAAATAGTCCTGGTAACAACAAGAGGAGCCTAATTAACACGAGGTGATTAGAAATTCTCATTATTTCGGAATTAAACCAGTTAACGTTTGTGTGAAATGCAAACTGTGATGAATGGCACCTTTGGCTGATGGATTTAAATAGATTTGGATTTTTATTGGTGTTTATGCTTGTTTGATTCAATTAATATACTACGATGTTTAACCACATGTGTTATATTTCATGATCACTGTATCAAAAAGTGGATTTGGAATCAAAAGAGGAGCCTTGCTAACAAAAAATGATGCGAGGAACTCTCTATTTTTGAATTCAACAATTAATATCAATAAGAAATGCAATTCAAAATCAACGACTCCATTGTTTGTTAAATTGAATGAATTCATGTAATTGATGGTCCATGTGAATATTTTTCATAATGAATATAGTTATTAAGAAAGAAACAGAAGTTAATTTCAAGGTTATTGCATGAAAAATAGTCCTGGTAACAACAAGAGGAGCCTAATTCACACGAGATGATTAGAAATTCTCATTATTTAGGAATTAAACCAGTTAACATTTGTGCGAAATGCAAACCGTGATGAATGGCACCTTTGGCTGATGGATTTAAATAGATTTGGATTTTTATTGATGTTTATACATGTTTGATTCAATTAATATGCTAGGTTGTTTAGCCACATGTATTATATTTCATGCTCAATGTATCAAAAAGTGTGTTTGGAATCCAAAGGGGAAACTTGCTAACCAAAATGATGCAAGGAACTCTCTATTTTTGAATTCAACAATTAATATCTATAAGAAATGCAATTCAAAATCAAGGACTCCATTGTTTGTTAAATTGAATGAATTCATCTTATAGATGGTCCATGGCCATTTTTTTCATAATGAATATAGTTATTAAGAAAGAATCAGAAGTTAATTTCAAGGTTATTTCATGAAAAATAGTCCTGGTGACAACAAGAGGAGCCTAATTAACACGAGGTGATTAGAAATTCTCATTATTTAGGAATTAAACCAGTTAACATTTGTGCGAAATGCAAACCGTAATGAATGGCACCTTTGGCTGATGGATTTAAATAGATTTGGATTTTTATTTGTGTGTTTATGCTTGTTTGATTCAATTAATATACTAGGTTGTTTAACCACATTTGTTATATTTCATGATCAATGTATCAAAAACTGGCTTTGGAATCGAAAGAGGAGCCTTGTCAACCAAAAATTATGCGAGGAACTCTCTATTTTTGAATTCAACAATTAATATCAATAAGAAATGCAATTCAAAATCAACGACTCCATTGTTTGTTAAATTGAATGAATTCATGTAATTGATGGTCCACGTGCATATTTTTCATAATGAATATAGTTATTAAGAAAGAATAAGAAGTTAATTTCAAGGTTATTGCATGAAAAATAGTCCTGGTAACAACAAGAGGAGCCTAATTAACACGAGGTGATTAGAAATTCTCATTATTTAGGAATTAAACCAGTTAACATTTGTGAGAAATGCAAACCGTGATGAATGGCACCTTTGGCTGATGGATTTAAATAGATTTGGATTTTTATTGGTGTTTATGCTTGTTTGATTCAATTAATATACTAGGTTGTTTAACCACATGTGTTATATTTCATGATCAATGTATCAAAAAGTGGCTTTGGAATCAAAAGAGGAGCCTTTCTAACCAAAAATGATGCGAGGAACTCTCTATTTTTGAATTCAACAATTAATATCTATAAGAAATGCAATTCAAAATCAAGGACTCCATTGTTTGTTAAATTGAATGAATTCATGTAATTGATGGTCCATGGGCATTTTTTTCATAATGAATATAGTTATTAAGAAAGAATCAGAAGTTAATTTCAAGGTTATTGCATGAAAAATAGTCCTGGTAACAACAAGAGGAGCCTAATTAACACGAGATGATTAGAAATTCTCATTATTTAGGAATTAAACCAGTTAACATTTGTGCGAAATGCAAACCTGTGATGAATGGCACCTTTGGCTGATGGATTTAAATAGATTTGGATTTTTTTATTGATGTTTATACATGTTTGATTCAATTAATATACTAGGTTGTTTAGCCACATGTGTTATATTTCATGATCAATGTATCAAAAAGTGTGTTTGGAATCAAAAGAGGAGCCTTGCTAACAAAAAAATGATGCAAGGAACTCTCTATTTTTGAATTCAACAATTAATATCTATAAGAAATGCAATTCAAAATCAAGGACTCCATTGTTTGTTAAATTGAATGAATTCATCTTATAGATGGTCCATGGGCATTTTTTTCATAATGAATATAGTTATTAAGAAAGAATCAGAAGTTAATTTCAAGGTTATTGCATGAAAAATAGTCCTGGTAACAACAAGAGGAGCCTAATTAACACGAGATGATTAGAAATTCTCATTATTTAGGAATTAAACCAGTTAACATTTGTGCGAAATGCAAACTGTGATGAATGGCACCTTTGGCTGATGGATTTAAATAGATTTGGATTTTTATTGGTGTTTATGCTTGTTTGATTTAATTAATATACTAGGGTTGTTTAACCACATGTGTTATATTTCATGATCAATGTATCAAAAAGTGGCTTTGGAATCAAAAGAGGAGCCTTGCTAACAAAAAATGATGCGAGGAACTTTCTATTTTTGAATTCAACAATTAATATCTATAAGAAATGCAATTCAAAATCAAGGACTCCATTGTTTGTTAAATTGAAGTAATTCATGTAATTGATGGTCCATGGGCATTTTTTTCATAATGAATATAGTTATTAAGAAAGAATCAGAAGTTAATTTCAAGGTTATTGCATGAAAAATAGTCCTGGTAACAACAAAAGGAGCCTAATTAACACGAGGTGATTAGAAATTCTCATTATTTCGGAATTAAACCAGTTAACGTTTGTGTGAAATGCAAACTGTGATGAATGGCACCTTTGGCTGATGGATTTAAATAGATTTGGATTTTTATTGGTGTTTATGCTTGTTTGATTCAATTAATATACTACGATGTTTCACCACATGTGTTATATTTCATGATCACTGTATCAAAAAGTGGATTTGGAATCAAAAGAGGAGCCTTGCTAACAAAAAATGATGCGAGGAACTCTCTATTTTTGAATTCAACAATTAATATCAATAAGAAATGCAATTCAAAATCAACGACTCCATTGTTTGTTAAATTGAATGAATTCATGTAATTGATGGTCCATGTGAATATTTTTCATAATGAATATAGTTATTAAGAAAGAAACAGAAGTTAATTTCAAGGTTATTGCATGAAAAATAGTCCTTGTAACAACAAGAGGAGCCTAATTCACACGAGATGATTAGAAATTCTCATTATTTAGGAATTAAACCAGTTAACATTTGTGCGAAATGCAAACCGTGATGAATGGCACCTTTGGCTGATGGATTTAAATAGATTTGGAGTTTTATTGATGTTTATACATGTTTGATTCAATTAATATGCTAGGTTGTTTAGCCACATGTATTATATTTCATGCTCAATGTATCAAAAAGTGTGTTTGGAATCCAAAGGGGAAACTTGCTAACCAAAATGATGCAAGGAACTCTCTATTTTTGAATTCAACAATTAATATCTATAAGAAATGCAATTCAAAATCAAGGACTCCATTGTTTGTTAAATTGAATGAATTCATCTTATAGATGGTCCATGGCCATTTTTTTCATAATGAATATAGTTATTAAGAAAGAATCAGAAGTTAATTTCAAGGTTATTTCATGAAAAATAGTCCTGGTGACAACAAGAGGAGCCTAATTAACACGAGGTGATTAGAAATTCTCATTATTTAGGAATTAAACCAGTTAACATTTGTGCGAAATGCAAACCGTAATGAATGGCACCTTTGGCTGATGGATTTAAATAGATTTGGATTTTTATTGGTGTTTATGCTTGTTTGATTCAATTAATATACTAGGTTGTTTAACCACATTTGTTATATTTCATGATCAATGTATCAAAAACTGGCTTTGGAATCGAAAGAGGAGCCTTGTCAAACCAAAAATTATGCGAGGAACTCTCTATTTTTGAATTCAACAATTAATATCAATAAGAAATGCAATTCAAAATCAACGACTCCATTGTTTGTTAAATTGAATGAATTCATGTAATTGATGGTCCACGTGCATATTTTTCATAATGAATATAGTTATTAAGAAAGAATAAGAAGTTAATTTCAAGGTTATTGCATGAAAAATAGTCCTGGTAACAACAAAGAGGAGCCTAATTAACACGAGGTGATTAGAAATTCTCATTATTTAGGAATTAAACCAGTTAACATTTGTGCGAAATGCAAACCGTGATGAATGGCACCTTTGGCTGATGGATTTAAATAGATTTGGATTTTTATTGGTGTTTATATGCTTGTTTGATTCAATTAATATACTAGGTTGTTTAACCACATGTGTTATATTTCATGATCAATGTATCAAAAAGTGGCTTTGGAATCAAAAGAGGAGCCTTGCTAACCAAAAAATGATGCGAGGAACTCTCTATTTTTGAATTCAACAATTAATATCTATAAGAAATGCAATTCAAAATCAAGGACTCCATTGTTTGTTAAATTGAATGAATTCATGTAATTGATGGTCCATGGGCATTTTTTTCATAATGAATATAGTTATTAAGAAAGAATCAAAAGTTAATTTCAAGGTTATTGCATGAAAAATAGTCCTGGTAACAACAAGAGGAGCCTAATTAACACGAGATGATTAGAAATTCTCATTATTTAGGAATTTAAACCAGTTAACATTTGTGCGAAATGCAAACTGTGATGAATGGCACCTTTGGCTGATGGATTTAAATAGATTTGGATTTTTATTGGTGTTTATGCTTGTTTGATTCAATTAATATACTAGGTTGTTTAGCCACATGTGTTTATATTTCATGATCAATGTATCAAAAAGTGTGGTTTGGAATCAAAAGAGGAGCCTTGCTAACAAAAAAATGATGCAAGGAACTCTCTATTTTTGAATTCAACAATTAATATCTATAAGAAATGCAATTCAAAATCAAGGACTCCATTGTTTGTTAAATTGAATGAATTCATGTAATTGATGGTCCATGGGCATTTTTTTCATAATGAATATAGTTATTAAGAAAGAATCAGAAGTTAATTTCAAGGTTATTGCATGAAAAATAGTCCTGGTAACAACAAGAGGAGCCTAATTAACACGAGTGATTAGAAATTCTCATTATTTAGGAATTAAACCAGTTAACATTTGTGCGAAATGCAAACTGTGATGAATGGCACCTTTGGCTGATGGATTTAAATAGATTTGGATTTTTATTGGTGTTTATGCTTGTTTGATTCAATTAATATACTAGGATGTTTAACCACATGTGTTATATTTCATGATCAATGTATCAAAAAGTGGCTTTGGAATCAAAAGAGGAGCCTTGCTAACAAAAAATGATGCGAGGAACTCTCTATTTTTGAATTCAACAATTAATATCTATAAGAAATGCAATTCAAAATCAAGGACTCCATTGTTTGTTAAATTGAAGTAATTCATGTAATTGATGGTCCATGGGCATTTTTTTCATAATGAATATAGTTATTAAGAAAGAATCAGAAGTTAATTTCAAGGTTATTGCATGAAAAATAGTCCCTGGTAACAACAAGAGGAGCCTAATTAAACACGAGGTGATTAGAAATTCTCATTATTTAGGAATTAAACCAGTTAACATTTTGTGCGAAATGCAAACTGTGATGAATGGCACCTTTGGCTGATGGATTTAAATAGATTTGGATTTTTATTGGTGTTTATGCTTGTTTGATTCAATTAATATACTACGTTGTTTCACCACATGTGTTATATTTCATGATCAATGTATCAAAAAGTGGATTTGGAATCAAAAGAGGAGCCTTGCTAACAAAAAATGATGCGAGGAACTCTCTATTTTTGAATTCAACAATTAATATCAATAAGAAATGCAATTCAAAATCAAGGACTCCATTGTTTGTTAAATTGAATTAATTCATGTAATTGATGGTCCATGTGCATTTTTTTCATAATGAATATAGTTATTAAGAAAGAATCAGAAGTTAATTTCAAGGTTATTGCATGAAAAATAGTCCTGGTAACAACAAGAGGAGCCTAATTTATTAACACGACGAGATGATTAGAAATTCTCATTATTTAGGAATTAAACCAGTTAACATTTGTGCGAAATGCAAACCGTGATGAATGGCACCTTTGGCTGATGGATTTAAATAGATTTGGAGTTTTATTGATGTTTATACATGTTTGATTCAATTAATATACTAGGTTGTTTAGCCACATGTGTTATATTTCATGCTCAATGTATCAAAAAGTGTGTTTGGAATCCAAAGGGGAAACTTGCTAACCAAAAATGATGCAAGGAACTCTCTATTTTTGAATTCAACAATTAATATCTATAAGAAATGCAATTCAAAATCAAGGACTCCATTGTTTGTTAAATTGAATGAATTCATCTTATAGATGGTCCATGGCATTTTTTTTCATAATGAATATAGTTATTAAGAAAGAATCAGAAGTTAATTTCAAGGTTATTGCATGAAAAATAGTCCTGGTGTAACAACAAGAGGAGCCTAATTAACACGAGGTGATTAGAAATTCTCATTATTTAGGAATTAAACCAGTTAACATTTGTGCGAAATGCAAACCGTGATGAATGGCACCTTTGGCTGATGGATTTAAATAGATTTGGATTTTTATTGGTGTTTATGCTTGTTTGATTCAATTAATATACTAGGTTGTTTAACCACATTTGTTATATTTCATGATCAATGTATCAAAAACTGGCTTTGGAATCAAAAGAGGAGCCTTGTCAACAAAAAATGATGCGAGGAACTCTCTATTTTTTGAATTCAACAATTAATATCAATAAGAAATGCAATTCAAAATCAACGACTCCATTGTTTGTTAAATTGAATGAATTCATGTAATTGATGGTCCACGTGCATATTTTTCATAATGAATATAGTTATTAAGAAAGAAAGAATAAGAAGTTAATTTTCAAGGTTATTGCATGAAAAATAGTCCTGGTAACAACAAGAGGAGCCTAATTAACACGAGATGATTAGAAATTCTCATTATTTAGGAATTAAACCAGTTAACATTTGTGCGAAATGCAAACCGTGATGAATGGCACCTTTGGCTGATGGATTTAAATAGATTTGGATTTTTATTGATGTTTATACATGTTTGATTCAATTAATATGCTAGGTTGTTTAGCCACATGTGTTATATTTCATGATCAATGTATCAAAAAGTGTGTGTTTGGAATCCAAAGGGGAAACTTGCTAACCAAAAATGATGCAAGGAACTCTCTATTTTTGAATTCAACAATTAATATCTATAAGAAATGCAATTCAAAATCAAGGACTCCATTGTTTGTTAAATTGAATGAATTCATCTTATAGATGGTCCATGGGCATTTTTTTTTTTCATAATGAATATAGTTATTAAGAAAGAATCAGAAGTTAATTTCAAGGTTATTGCATGAAAAATAGTCCTGGTAACAACAAGAGGAGCCTAATTAACACGAGATGATTAGAAATTCTCATTATTTAGGAATTAAACCAGTTAACATTTGTGCGAAATGCAAACCGTGATGAATGGCACCTTTGGCCTGATGGATTTAAATAGATTTGGATTTTTATTGATGTTTATGCTTGTTTGATTCAATTAATATACTAGGTTGTTTACCACATGTGTGTTATATTTCATGATCAATGTATCAAAAAGTGTGTTTTGGAATCAAAAGAGGAAACTTGCTAACCAAAAATGATGCAAGGAACTCTCTATTTTTGAATTCAACAATTAATATCTATAAGAAATGCAATTCAAAATCAAGGACTCCATTGTTTGTTAAATTGAATGAATTCATCTTATTGATGGTCCATGGTGCATTTTTTTTCATAATGAATATAGTTATTAAGAAAGAAACAAAAGTTAATTTCAAGGTTATTGCATGAAAAATAGTCCTGGGTAACAACAAGAGGAGCCTAATTTAACACGAGGTGATTAGAAATTCTCATTATTTAGGAATTAAACCAGTTAACATTTGTGCGAAATGCAAACTGTGATGAATGGCACCTTTGGCTGATGGATTTAAATAGATTTGGATTTTTATTATTGTGTTTATGCTTGTTTGATTCAATTAATATACTAGGTTGTTTAACCACATGTGTTATATTTCATGATCAATGTATCAAAAAGTGGCTTTGGAATCAAAAGAGGAGCCTTGCTAACAAAAAATGATGCGAGGAACTCTCTATTTTTGAATTCAACAATTAATATCAATAAGAAATGCAATTCAAAATCAAGGACTCCATTGTTTGTTAAATTGAATGAATTCATCTTATAGATGGTCCATGGGCATTTTTTTTCATAATGAATATAGTTATTAAGAAAGAATCAGAAGTTAATTTCAAGGTTATTGCATGAAAAATAGTCCTGGTAACAACAAGAGGAGCCTAATTAACACGAGGTGATTAGAAATTCTCATTATTTAGGAATTAAACCAGTTAACATTTGTGCGAAATGCAAACTGTGATGAATGGCACCTTTGGCTGATGGATTTAAATAGATTTGGATTTTTATTGGTGTTTATGCTTGTTTGATTCAATTAATATACTAGGTTGTTTAACCACATGTGTTATATTTCATGATCAATGTATCAAAAAGTGGCTTTGGAATCAAAAGAGGAGCCTTGCTAACAAAAAATGATGCGAGGAACTCTCTATTTTTGAATTCAACAATTAATATCTATAAGAAATGCAATTCAAAATCAAGGACTCCATTGTTTGTTAAATTGAATTAATTCATGTAATTGATGGTCCATGGGCATTTTTTTCATAATGAATATAGTTATTAAGAAAGAATCAGAAGTTAATTTCAAGGTTATTGCATGAAAAATAGTCCTGGTAACAACAAGAGGAGCCTAATTAACACGAGGTGATTAGAAATTCTCATTATTTAGGAATTAAACCAGTTAACATTTGTGCGAAATGCAAACTGTGATGAATGGCACCTTTGGCTGATGGATTTAAATAGATTTGGATTTTTATTGGTGTTTATGCTTGTTTGATTCAATTAATATACTAGGTTGTTTAACCACATGTGTTATATTTCATGATCAATGTATCAAAAAGTGGCTTTGGAATCAAAAGAGGAGCCTTGCTAACAAAAAAAATGATGCGAGGAACTCTCTATTTTTGAATTCAACAATTAATATCTATAAGAAATGCAATTCAAAATCAAGGACTCCATTGTTTGTTAAATTGAATTAATTCATGTAATTGATGGTCCATGGGCATTTTTTTCATAATGAATATAGTTATTAAGAAAGAATCAGAAGTTAATTTCAAGGTTATTGCATGAAAAAATAGTCCTGGTAACAACAAGAGGAGCCTAATTAACACGAGGTGATTAGAAATTCTCATTATTTAGGAATTAAACCAGTTAACATTTGTGCGAAATGCAAACTGTGATGAATGGCACCTTTGGCTGATGGATTTAAATAGATTTGGATTTTTATTGGTGTTTATGCTTGTTTGATTCAATTAATATACTAGGTTGTTTAACCACATGTGTTATATTTCATGATCAATGTATCAAAAAGTGGCTTTGGAATCAAAAGAGGAGCCTTGCTAACAAAAAATGATGCGAGGACTCTCTATTTTTTTTGAATTCAACAATTAATATCTATAAGAAATGCAATTCAAAATCAAGGACTCCATTGTTTGTTAAATTGAATTGAATTCATGTAATTGATGGTCCATGGGCATATTTTTTTCATAATGAATATAGTTATTAAGAAAGAATCAGAAGTTAATTTCAAGGTTTATTGCATGAAAAATAGTCCTGGTAACAACAAGAGGAGCCTAATTAACACGAGATGATTAGAAATTCTCATTATTTAGGAATTAAAACCAGTTAACATTTGTGCGAAATGCAAACCGTGATGAATGGCACCTTTGGCTGATGGATTTAAATAGATTTGGATTTTTATTGGTGTTTATACTTGTTTGATTCAAATTATATATACTAGGTTGTTTAAGCCACATGTGTTATATTTTCATGCTCAATGTATCAAAAAGTGCTTTGGAATCCAAAGAGGAAACTTGCTAACCAAAAATGATGCAAGGAACTCTCTATTTTTGAATTCAAACATTAATATCTATAAGAAATGCAATTCAAAATCAAGGACTCCATTGTTTGTTAAATTGAATGAATTCATCTTATAGATGGTCCATGGGCATTTTTTTTTTTCATAATGAATATAGTTATTAAGAAAGAATCAGAAGTTAATTTCAAGGTTATTGCATGAAAAATAGTCCTGGTAACAACAAGAGGAGCCTAATTAACACGAGGTGATTAGAAATTCTCATTATTTAGGAATTAAACCAGTTAACATTTGTGCGAAATGCAAACTGTGATGAATGGCACCTTTGGCTGATGGATTTAAATAGATTTGGATTTTTATTGGTGTTTATGCTTGTTTGATTCAATTAATATACTAGGTTGTTTAACCACATGTGTTATATTTCATGATCAATGTATCAAAAAGTGGCTTTGGAATCAAAAGAGGAGCCTTGTCAACCAAAAATGATGCGAGGAACTCTCTATTTTTGAATTCAACAATTAATATCTATAAGAAATGCAATTCAAAAATCAAGGACTCCATTGTTTGTTAAATTGAATGAATTCATGTAATTGATGGTCCATGGGCATTTTTTTCATAATGAATATAGTTATTAAGAAAGAATCAGAAGTTAATTTCAAGGTTATTGCATGAAAAAAAGTCCTGGTAACAACAAGAGGAGCCTAATTAACACGAGGTGATTAGAAATTCTCATTATTTAGGAATTAAACCAGTTAACATTTGTGCGAAATGCAAACCGTGATGAATGGCACCTTTGGCTGATGGATTTAAATAGATTTGGATTTTTATGGTGTTTATGCTTGTTTGATTCAATTAATATACTAGGTTGTTTAACCACATGTGTTATATTTCATGATCAATGTATCAAAAAGTGGCTTTGGAATCAAAAGAGGAGCCTTGTCAACCAAAAATGATGCGAGGAACTCTCTATTTTTGAATTCAACAATTAATATCTATAAGAAATGCAATTCAAAATCAAGGACTCCATTGTTTGTTAAATTGAATGAATTCATGTAATTGATGGTCCATGGGCATTTTTTTCATAATGAATATAGTTATTAAGAAAGAAATCAGAAGTTAATTTCAAGGTTATTGCATGAAAAATAGTCCTGGTAACAACAAGAGGAGCCTAATTAACACGAGGTGATTAGAAATTCTCATTATTTAGGAATTAAACCAGTTAACATTTGTGCGAAATGCAAACCGTGATGAATGGCACCTTTGGCTGATGGATTTAAATAGATTTGGATTTTTTTATTGTGTTTATGCTTGTTTGATTCAATTAATATACTAGGTTGTTTAACCACATGTGTTATATTTCATGATCAATGTATCAAAAAGTGGCTTTGGAATCAAAAGAGGAGCCTTGCTAACCAAAAATGATGCAAGGAACTCTCTATTTTTGAATTCAACAATTAATATCTATAAGAAATGCAATTCAAAATCAAGGACTCCATTGTTTTGTTAAATTGAATGAATTCATGTAATTGATGGTCCATGGGCATTTTTTTTCATAATGAATATAGTTATTAAGAAAGAATCAGAAGTTAATTTCAAGGTTATTGCATGAAAAATAGTCCTGGTAACAACAAGAGGAGCCTAATTAACACGAGATGATTAGAAATTCTCATTATTTAGGAATTAAACCAGTTAACATTTGTGCGAAATGCAAACTGTGATGAATGGCACCTTTGGCTGATGGATTTAAATAGATTTGGATTTTTTTTTATTGGTGTTTATGCTTGTTTGATTCAATTAATATACTAGGTTGTTTAACCACATGTGTTATATTTCATGATCAATGTATCAAAAAGTGGCTTTGGAATCAAAAGAGGAGCCTTGCTAACAAAAAATGATGCGAGGAACTCTCTATTTTTGAATTCAACAATTAATATCTATAAGAAATGCAATTCAAAATCAAGGACTCCATTGTTTGTTAAATTGAATTAATTCATGTAATTGATGGTCCATGGGCATTTTTTTCATAATGAATATAGTTATTAAAGAAAGAATCAGAAGTTAATTTCAAGGTTATTGCATGAAAAAATAGTCCCTGGTAACAACAAGAGGAGCCTAATTAACACGAGGTGATTAGAAATTCTCATTATTTAGGAATTAAACCAGTTAACATTTGTGCGAAATGCAAACTGTGATGAATGGCACCTTTGGCTGATGGATTTAAATAGATTTGGATTTTTTATTGGTGTTTTATGCTTGTTTGATTCAATTAATATACTAGGTTGTTTAACCACATGTGTTATATTTCATGATCAATGTATCAAAAAATGGCTTTGGAATCAAAAGAGGAGCCTTGTCAACCAAAAATGATGCGAGGAACTCTCTATTTTTGAATTCAACAATTAATATCTATAAGAAATGCAATTCAAAATCAAGGACTCCATTGTTTGTTAAATTGAATGAATTCATGTAATTGATGGTCCATGGGCATTTTTTTCATAATGAATATAGTTATTAAGAAAAATCACAAAAGTTAATTTCAAGGTTATTGCATGAAAAATAGTCCTGGTAACAACAAGAGGAGCCTAATTAACACGAGGTGATTAGAAATTCTCATTATTTAGGAATTAAACCAGTTAACATTTGTGCGAAATGCAAACTGTGATGAATGGCACCTTTGGCTGATGGATTTAAATAGATTTGGATTTTTATTGTGTTTATGCTTGTTTGATTCAATTAATATACTAGGTTGTTTAACCACATGTGTTATATTTCATGATCAATGTATCAAAAAATGGCTTTGGAATCAAAAGAGGAGCCTTGTCAACCAAAAATGATGCGAGGAACTCTCTATTTTTGAATTCAACAATTAATATCTATAAGAAATGCAATTCAAAATCAAGGACTCCATTGTTTGTTAAATTGAATTGAATTCATGTAATTGATGGTCCACGTGGGCATTTTTTTCATAATGAATATAGTTATTAAGAAAGAAACAAAAGTTAATTTCAAGGTTATTGCATGAAAAATAGTCCTGGTAACAACAAGAGGAGCCTAATTAACACGAGGTGATTAGAAATTCTCATTATTTAGGAATTAAACCAGTTAACATTTGTGCGAAATGCAAACCGTGATGAATGGCACCTTTGGCTGATGGATTTAAATAGATTTGGGATTTTTATTGGTGTTTATGCTTGTTTGATTCAATTAATATACTAGGTTGTTTAACCACATGTGTTATATTTCATGATCAATGTATCAAAAAATGGCTTTGGAATCAAAAGAGGAGCCTTGTCAACCAAAAATGATGCGAGGAACTCTCTATTTTTGAATTCAACAATTAATATCTATAAGAAATGCAATTCAAAATCAAGGACTCCATTGTTTGTTAAATTGAATTAATTCATGTAATTGATGGTCCATGGGCATTTTTTTTCATAATGAAATATAGTTATTAAGAAAGAATCAGAAGTTAATTTCAAGGTTATTGCATGAAAAATAGTCCTGGTAACAACAAGAGGAGCCTAATTAACACGAGGTGATTAGAAATTCTCATTATTTAGGAATTAAACCAGTTAACATTTGTGCGAAATGCAAACCGTGATGAATGGCACCTTTGGCTGATGGATTTAAATAGATTTGGATTTTTATTGGTGTTTATGCTTGTTTGATTCAATTAATATACTAGGTTGTTTAACCACATGTGTTTATATTTCATGATCAATGTATCAAAAAATGGCTTTGGAATCAAAAGAGGAGCCTTGTCAACTAAAAATGATGCGAGGAACTCTCTATTTTTGAATTCAACAATTAATATCTATAAGAAATGCAATTCAAAATCAAGGACTCCATTGTTTGTTAAATTGAATTAATTCATGTAATTGATGGTCCATGGGCATTTTTTTCATAATGAATATAGTTATTAAGAAAGAATCAGAAGTTAATTTCAAGGTTATTGCATGAAAAATAGTCCTGGTAACAACAAGAGGAGCCTAATTAAACACGAGGTGATTAGAAATTCTCATTATTTAGGAATTAAACCAGTTAACATTTGTTGTGCGAAATGCAAACTGTGATGAATGGCACCTTTGGCTGATGGATTTAAATAGATTTGGATTTTTATTGGTGTTTATGCTTGTTTGATTCAATTAATATACTAGGTTGTTTAACCACATGTGTTATATTTCATGATCAATGTATCAAAAAAGTGGCTTTGGAATCAAAAGAGGAGCCTTGCTCAACCAAAAATGATGCGAGGAACTCTCTATTTTTGAATTCAACAATTAATATCTATAAGAAATGCAATTCAAAATCAAGGACTCCATTGTTTGTTAAATTGAATTAATTCATGTAATTGATGGTCCATGGGCATTTTTTTCATAATGAATATAGTTATTAAGAAAGAATCAGAAGTTAATTTCAAGGTTATTGCATGAAAAATAGTCCTGGTAACAACAAGAGGAGCCTAATTAACACGAGGTGATTAGAAATTCTCATTATTTAGGAATTAAACCAGTTAACATTTGTGCGAAATGCAAACCGTGATGAATGGGCACCTTTTGGCTGATGGATTTAAATAGATTTGGATTTTTATTGGTGTTTATGCTTGTTTGATTCAATTAATATACTAGGTTGTTTAACCACATGTGTTATATTTCATGATCAATGTATCAAAAAATGGCTTTGGAATCAAAAGAGGAGCCTTGTCAACCAAAAAATGATGCGAGGAACTCTCTATTTTTTGAATTCAACAATTTAATATCTATAAGAAATGCAATTCAAAATCAAGGACTCCATTGTTTGTTAAATTGAATTAATTCATGTAATTGATGGTCCATGGGCATTTTTTTTCATAATGAATATAGTTATTAAGAAAGAATCAGAAGTTAATTTCAAGGTTATTGCATGAAAAATAGTCCTGGTAACAACAAGAGGAGCCTAATTAACACGAGGTGATTAGAAATTCTCATTATTTAGGAATTAAACCAGTTAACATTTGTGCGAAATGCAAACCGTGATGAATGGCACCTTTGGCTGATGGATTTAAATAGATTTGGGATTTTTATTGGTGTTTATGCTTGTTTGATTCAATTAATATACTAGGTTGTTTAACCACATGTGTTATATTTCATGATCAATGTATCAAAAAATGGCTTTGGAATCAAAAGAGGAGCCTTGTCAAACAAAAAATGATGCGAGGAACTCTCTATTTTTGAATTCAACAATTAATATCTATAAGAAATGCAATTCAAAATCAAGGACTCCATTGTTTGTTAAATTGAATTAATTCATGTAATTGATGGTCCATGGGCATTTTTTTTTCATAATGAATATAGTTATTAAGAAAGAATCAGAAGTTAATTTCAAGGTTATTGCATGAAAAATAGTCCTGGTAACAACAAGAGGAGCCTAATTAACACGAGGTGATTAGAAATTCTCATTATTTAGGAATTAAACCAGTTAACATTTGTGCGAAATGCAAACCTGTGATGAATGGCACCTTTGGCTGATGGATTTAAATAGATTTGGATTTTTATTGGTGTTTATGCTTGTTTTGATTCAATTAATATACTAGGTTGTTTAACCACATGTGTTATATTTCATGATCAATGTATCAAAAAAAGTGGCTTTGGAATCAAAAGAGGAGCCTTGCTAACAAAAAATGATGCGAGGAACTCTCTATTTTTGAATTCAACAATTAATATCTATAAGAAATGCAATTCAAAATCAAGGACTCCATTGTTTGTTAAATTGAATGAATTCATGTAATTGATGGTCCATGGGCATTTTTTTCATAATGAATATAGTTATTAAGAAAGAATCAGAAGTTAATTTCAAGGTTATTGCATGAAAAATAGTCCTGGTAACAACAAGAGGAGCCTAATTAACACGAGGTGATTAGAAATTCTCATTATTTAGGAATTAAACCAGTTAACATTTGTGCGAAATGCAAACTGTGATGAATGGCACCTTTGGCTGATGGATTTAAATAGATTTGGATTTTTATTGGTGTTTATGCTTGTTTGATTCAATTAATATACTAGGTTGTTTAACCACACATGTGTATATATTTCATGATCAATGTATCAAAAAATGGCTTTGGAATCAAAAGAGGAGCCTTGTCAACAAAAAATGATGCGAGGAAACTCTCTATTTTTGAATTCAACAATTAATATCTATAAGAAATGCAATTCAAAATCAAGGACTCCATTGTTTGTTAAATTGAATTAATTCATGTAATTGATGGTCCATGGGCATTTTTTTCATAATGAATATAGTTATTAAGAAAGAATCAGAAGTTAATTTCAAGGTTATTGCATGAAAAAAATAGTCCTGGTAACAACAAGAGGAGCCTAATTAACACGAGGTGATTAGAAATTCTCATTATTTAGGAATTAAACCAGTTAACATTTGTGCGAAATGCAAACTGTGATGAATGGCACCTTTGGCTGATGGATTTAAATAGATTTGGATTTTTATTGGTGTTTATGCTTGTTTGATTCAATTAATATACTAGGTTGTTTAACCACATGTGTTATATTTCATGATCAATGTATCAAAAAATGGCTTTGGAATCAAAAGAGGAGCCTTGTCAACTAAAAATGATGCGAGGAACTCTCTATTTTTGAATTCAACAATTAATATCTATAAGAAATGCAATTCAAAATCAAGGACTCCATTGTTTGTTAAATTGAATGAATTCATGTAATTGATGGTCCCGTGCATTTTTTTCATAATGAATATAGTTATTAAGAAAGAATCAAAAGTTAATTTCAAGGTTATTGCATGAAAAATAGTCCTGGTAACAACAAGAGGAGCCTAATTAACACGAGGTGATTAGAAATTCTCATTATTTAGGAATTAAACCAGTTAACATTTGTGCGAAATGCAAACTGTGATGAATGGCACCTTTGGCTGATGGATTTAAATAGATTTGGATTTTTATTGGTGTTTATGCTTGTTTGATTCAATTAATATACTAGGTTGTTTAACCACATGTGTTATATTTCATGATCAATGTATCAAAAAATGGCTTTGGAATCAAAAGAGGAGCCTTGTCAACCAAAAATGATGCGAGGAACTCTCTATTTTTGAATTCAACAATTAATATCTATAAGAAATGCAATTCAAAATCAAGGACTCCATTGTTTGTTAAATTGAATTAATTCATGTAATTGATGGTCCATGGGCATTTTTTTCATAATGAATATAGTTATTAAGAAAGAATCAAAAGTTAATTTCAAGGTTATTGCATGAAAAATAGTCCTGGTAACAACAAGAGGAGCCTAATTAACACGAAGTGATTAGAAATTCTCATTATTTAGGAATTAAACCAGTTAACATTTGTGCGAAATGCAAACTGTGATGAATGGCACCTTTGGCTGATGGATTTAAATAGATTTGGATTTTTATTGGTGTTTATGCTTGTTTGATTCAATTAATATACTAGGTTGTTTAACCACATGTGTTATATTTCATGATCAATGTATCAAAAAATGGCTTTGGAATCAAAAGAGGAGCCTTGTCAACCAAAAATGATGCGAGGAACTCTCTATTTTTGAATTCAACAATTAATATCAATAAGAAATGCAATTCAAAATCAAGGACTCCATTGTTTGTTAAATTGAATGAATTCATGTAATTGATGGTCCACGTGCATATTTTTCATAATGAATATAGTTATTAAGAAAGAAACAAAAGTTAATTTCAAGGTTATTGCATGAAAAATAGTCCTGGTAACAACAAGAGGAGCCTAATTAACACGAGGTGATTAGAAATTCTCATTATTTAGGAATTAAACCAGTTAACATTTGTGCGAAATGCAAACCGTGATGAATGGCACCTTTGGCTGATGGATTTAAATAGATTTGGATTTTTATTGGTGTTTATGCTTGTTTGATTCAATTAATATACTAGGTTGTTTTAACCACATGTGTTATATTTCATGATCAATGTATCAAAAAATGGCTTTGGAATCAAAAGAGGAGCCTTGTCAACCAAAAATGATGCGAGGAACTCTCTATTTTTGAATTCAACAATTAATATCTATAAGAAATGAAATTCAAAATCAAGGACTCCATTGTTTGTTAAATTGAATTAATTCATGTAATTGATGGTCCATGGGCATTTTTTTCATAATGAATATAGTTATTAAGAAAGAATCAGAAGTTAATTTCAAGGTTATTGCATGAAAAATAGTCCTGGTAACAACAAGAGGAGCCTAATTAACACGAGGTGATTAGAAATTCTCATTATTTAGGAATTAAACCAGTTAACATTTGTGCGAAATGCAAACCGTGATGAATGGCACCTTTGGCTGATGGATTTAAATAGATTTGGATTTTTATTGGTGTTTATGCTTGTTTGATTCAATTAATATACTAGGTTGTTTAACCACATGTGTTATATTTCATGATCAATGTATCAAAAAATGGCTTTGGAATCAAAAGAGGAGCCTTGTCAACCAAAAATGATGCGAGGAACTCTCTATTTTTGAATTCAACAATTAATATCTATAAGAAATGCAATTCAAAATCAAGGACTCCATTGTTTGTTAAAAATTGAATTAATTCATGTAATTGATGGTCCATGGGCATTTTTTTTTCATAATGAATATAGTTATTAAGAAAGAATCAGAAGTTAATTTCAAGGTTATTGCATGAAAAATAGTCCTGGTAACAACAAGAGGAGCCTAATTAACACGAGGTGATTAGAAATTCTCATTATTTAGGAATTAAACCAGTTAACATTTGTGCGAAATGCAAACTGTGATGAATGGCACCTTTGGCTGATGGATTTAAATAGATTTGGATTTTTATTGGTGTTTATGCTTGTTTGATTCAATTAATATACTAGGTTGTTTAACCACATGTGTTATATTTCATGATCAATGTATCAAAAAATGGCTTTGGAATCAAAAGAGGAGCCTTGTCAACCAAAAAATGATGCGAGGAACTCTCTATTTTTGAATTCAACAATTAATATCTATAAGAAATGCAATTCAAAATCAAGGACTCCATTGTTTGTTAAATTGAATTAATTCATGTAATTGATGGTCCATGGGCATTTTTTTTCATAATGAATATAGTTATAAAGAAAGAATCAGAAGTTAATTTCAAGGTTATTGCATGAAAAATAGTCCTGGTAACAACAAGAGGAGCCTAATTAACACGAGATGATTAGAAATTCTCATTATTTAGGAATTAAACAAGTTAACATTTGTGCGAAATGCAAACCGTGATGAATGGCACCTTTGGCTGATGGATTTAAATAGATTTGGATTTTTATTGATGTTTATACATGTTTGATTCAATTAATATACTAGGTTGTTTAGCCACATGTGTTATATTTCATGCTCAATGTATCAAAAAAAGTGTGTTTGGAATCCAAAGAGGAAACTTGCTAACCAAAAATGATGCAAGGAACTCTCTATTTTTGAATTCAACAATTAATATCTATAAGAAATGCAATTCAAAATCAAGGACTCCATTGTTTGTTAAATTGAATGAATTCATCTTATAGATGGTCCATGGGCATTTTTTTCATAATGAATATAGTTATTAAGAAAGAATCAGAAATTAATTTCAAGGTTATTGCATGAAAAAAAGTCCTAGTAACAACAAGAGGAGCCTAATTAACACGAGATGATTAGAAATTCTCATTATTTAGGAATTAAACCAGTTAACATTTGTGCGAAATGCAAACTATGATGAATGGCACCTTTGGCTGATGGATTTAAATAGATTTGGATTTTTATTGGTGTTTATGCTTGTTTGATTCAATTAATATACTAGGTTGTTTAACCACATGTGTTATATTTCATGATCAATGTATCAAAAAGTGGCTTTGGAATCAAAAGAGGAGCCTTGCTAACAAAAAATGATGCGAGGAACTCTCTATTTTTGAATTCAACAATTAATATCTATAAGAAATGCAATTCAAAATCAAGGACTCCATTGTTTGTTAAATTGAATTAATTCATGTAATTGATGGTCCATGTGCATTTTTTTCATAATGAATATAGTTATTAAGAAAGAATCAAAAGTTAATTTCAAGGTTATTGCATGAAAAATAGTCCTGGTAACAACAAGAGGAGCCTAATTAACACGAGGTGATTAGAAATTCTCATTATTTAGGAATTAAACCAGTTAACATTTGTGCGAAATGCAAACTGTGATGAATGGCACCTTTGGCTGATGGATTTAAATAGATTTGGATTTTTATTGGTGTTTATGCTTGTTTGATTCAATTAATATACTAGGTTGTTTAACCACATGTGTTATATTTCATGATCAATGTATCAAAAAATGGCTTTGAAATCAAAAGAGGAGCCTTGTCAACCAAAAATGATGCGAGGAACTCTCTATTTTTGAATTCAACAATTAATATCTATAAGAAATGCAATTCAAAATCAAGGACTCCATTGTTTGTTAAATTGAATTAATTCATGTAATTGATGGTCCATGGGCATTTTTTTCATAATGAATATAGTTATTAAGAAAGAATCAGAAGTTAATTTCAAGGTTATTGCATGAAAAATAGTCCTGGTAACAACAAGAGGAGCCTAATTAACACGAGGTGATTAGAAATTCTCATTATTTAGGAATTAAACCAGTTAACATTTGTGCGAAATGCAAACTGTGATGAATGGCACCTTTGGCTGATGGATTTAAATAGATTTGGATTTTTATTGGTGTTTATGCTTGTTTGATTCAATTAATATACTAGGTTGTTTAACCACATGTGTGTTATATTTCATGATCAATGTATCAAAAAATGGCTTTGGAAATCAAAAGAGGAGCCTTGTCAACCAAAAATGATGCGAGGAACTCTCTATTTTTGAATTCAACAATTAATATCTATAAGAAATGCAATTCAAAATCAAGGACTCCATTGTTTGTTAAATTGAATTAATTCATGTAATTGATGGTCCATGGGCATTTTTTTTTTCATAATGAATATAGTTATTAAGAAAGAATCAGAAGTTAATTTCAAGGTTATTGCATGAAAAATAGTCCTGGTAACAACAAGAGGAGCCTAATTAACACGAGGTGATTAGAAATTCTCATTATTTAGGAATTAAACCAGTTAACATTTGTGCGAAATGCAAACTGTGATGAATGGCACCTTTGGCTGATGGATTTAAATAGATTTGGATTTTTATTGGTGTTTATGCTTGTTTGATTCAATTAATATACTAGGTTGTTTAACCACATGTGTTATATTTCATGATCAATGTATCAAAAAGTGGCTTTGGAATCAAAAGAGGAGCCTTGCTAACAAAAAATGATGCGAGGAACTCTCTATTTTTGAATTCAACAATTAATATCTATAAGAAATGCAATTCAAAATCAAGGACTCCATTGTTTGTTAAATTGAATTAATTCATGTAATTGATGGTCCATGGGCATTTTTTTCATAATGAATATAGTTATTAAGAAAGAATCAGAAGTTAATTTCAAGGTTATTGCATGAAAAATAGTCCTGGTAACAACAAGAGGAGCCTAATTAACACGAGGTGATTAGAAATTCTCATTATTTAGGAATTAACCAGTTAACATTTTTGTGCGAAATGCAAACTGTGATGAATGGCACCTTTGGCTGATGGATTTAAATAGATTTGGATTTTTATTGGTGTTTATGCTTGTTTGATTCAATTAATATACTAGGTTGTTTAACCACATGTGTTATATTTCATGATCAATGTATCAAAAAATGGCTTTGGAATCAAAAGAGGAGCCTTGTCAACCAAAAATGATGCGAGGAACTCTCTATTTTTGAATTCAACAATTAATATCTATAAGAAATGCAATTCAAAATCAAGGACTCCATTGTTTGTTAAATTGAATTAATTCATGTAATTGATGGTCCATGGGCATTTTTTTCATAATGAATATAGTTATTAAGAAAGAATCAAAAGTTAATTTCAAGGTTATTGCATGAAAAATAGTCCTGGTAACAACAAGAGGAGCCTAATTAACACGAGGTGATTAGAAATTCTCATTATTTAGGAATTAAACCAGTTAACATTTTGTGCGAAATGCAAACTGTGATGAATGGCACCTTTGGCTGATGGATTTAAATAGATTTGGATTTTTATTGGTGTTTATGCTTGTTTGATTCAATTAATATACTAGGTTGTTTAACCACATGTGTTATATTTCATGATCAATGTATCAAAAAATGGCTTTGGAATCAAAAGAGGAGCCTTGTCAACCAAAAAATGATGCGAGGAACTCTCTATTTTTGAATTCAACAATTAATATCAATAAGAAATGCAATTCAAAATCAACGACTCCATTGTTTGTTAAATTGAATGAATTCATGTAATTGATGGTCCACGTGCATATTTTTCATAATGAATATAGTTATTAAGAAAGAAACAAAAGTTAATTTGAAGGTTATTGCATGAAAAATAGTCCTGGTAACAACAAGAGGAGCCTAATTAACACGAGGTGATTAGAAATTCTCATTATTTAGGAATTAAAACCAGTTAACATTTGTGCGAAATGCAAACTGTGATGAATGGCACCTTTGGCTGATGGATTAAAATAGATTTGGATTTTTATTGGTGTTTATGCTTGTTTGATTCAATTAATATACTAGGTTGTTTAACCACATGTGTTATATTTCATGATCAATGTATCAAAAAATGGCTTTGGAATCAAAAGAGGAGCCTTGTCAACCAAAAATGATGCGAGGAACTCTCTATTTTTTGATTCATTCAATTAATAATATCTATAAGAAATGCAATTCAAAATCAACGACTCCATTGTATGTTAAATTGAATCAATTCATGTAATGATGGTCCACGTGCATATTTTTCATAATGAATACAGTTATTAAGAAAGAAACAAAAGTTAATTTCAAGGTTATTGCATGAAAAATAGTCCTGGTAACAACAAGAGGAGCCTAATTAACACGAAGTGATTAGAAATTCTCATTATTTAGGAATTAAACCAGTTAACATTTTTGCGAAATGCAAACTGTGATGAATGGCACCTTTGGCTGATGGATTTAAATAGATTTGGATTTTTGTTGGTGTTTTATGCTTGTTTGATTCAATTAATATACTGGGTTGTTTAACCACATGTGTTATATTTCCTGATCAATGTATCAAAAAATGGCTTTGGAATCAAAAGAGGAGCCTTGTCAACCAAAAATGATGCGAGGAACTCTCTATTTTTGAATTCAACAATTAATATCAATAAGAAATGCAATTCAAAATCAAAGACTCCATTGTTTGTTAAATTGAATGAATTCATGTAATTGATGGTCCAACGTGCATATTTTTCATAATGAATATAGTTATTAAGAAAGAAACAAAAGTTAATTTGAAGGTTATTGCATGAAAAATAGTCCTGGTAACAACAAGAGGAGCCTAATTAACACGAGGTGATTAGAAATTCTCATTATTTAGGAATTAAACCAGTTAACATTTGTGAGAAATGCAAACCGTGATGAATGGCACCTTTGGCTGATGGATTTAAATAGATTTGGATTTTTATTGGTGTTTATGCTTGTTTGATTCAATTAATATACTAGGTTCTTTAACACATGTGTTATATTTCATGATCAATGTATCAAAAAATGGCTTTGGAATCAAAAGAGGAGCCTTGTCAACCAAAAAATGATGCG
>JBAPLH010000706.1:0-21115 GCA_037897445.1 Ceriops zippeliana
ATTGTATTGAAATGATTTGTATTTAAGATCTTGAACATTTTTCTTCTTGATTAATATACTTGCGTTGTTAATAAGGAGACAAAAGATAATTTCATGGTTATTGCAATGAAAAAATAGTGCTTTTGTAACAACAAAGGAGCTTGTTTAGCATAAATGTGAATAGAAGGACTCATTATTTAGGAAATAAACCAATTCACATTAGTACGAAAAGCAAACTAAGATGAATGAGTCCTTTTGGGTGATGAAACTAAACACATTTAAATTTTCAATAGTGCATCTAACATGTTTGTTTTAATTAATATACTATGTAATTTAGTTATAAATGTTAATCTCATGATCATTGTGTCAAAAAAGTGTGTTTTGGGTCCAAAAGACAAGTGTTCCAAACCAGAAATGTTCTGAGGGATTGTTTATTTTGGAATTCAACCAATTAACATCAATAAAGAAACCCCTAATGAAGATCATGAACACCCCATTGTTTGATTGTATTGAATGAATTGTATAGATATGGACATTTTCTTCTTGATGAATAGGTTTGTTAAGAAGGAGACAAAAGAATTATTTCATGGTTATTGCAATGAAAAATAGTGCTTGTAAACAACAAAAGGAGCCTATTTAGCATAGAGTGAATAGAAAGACTCATAATTAGGAAATAATCCACTTCACATTAGTACGAAATGCAAATTAAGATGAATGAATGCTTTGTGTGATGAAACTGACATATTTGTTTTACATGTTTGTTTTTAATTAAAATACTAATATAATTTAGTCATAAATGTTAATCTCAAGATCATTATGTCAAAAGGTGTGTTTTGGAACATAAAGACAAGTCTTCCAAACTAGAAATGTTATGAGGGATTCTTATATTGTGAAATTCACCCAATTAACATCAATAAGAAACCCTAATGAAGATCATGAACCCCATTGTTTGATTGTGTTGAATGAATTGTATAGATATGGACATTTTCTTCTTGATGAATAGAGTTGTTCATAAAGAGACAAAAGATAATTTCATGTTTATTGCATGAAAAATAGGGCTTGTAACAACAAAAGGATCTTGTTTAGCATAAAGGGAAAAGAAGGACTCATTATTTAGGAAATAAACCAATTCACTTTAGTACGAAAAGCAAACTAAGATGAATGAGTCCTTTGGGTGATGAAACTAAACACATTTAAATTTTCAATAGTGCATCTACATGTTTGTTTTAATTAATATACTATGTAATTTAGTTATAAATGTTAATCTCATGATCATTGTGTCAAAAACTGTGTTTGGGTCCAAAAGACAAGTGTTCCAAACCAGAAAATGTTCTGAGGGATTGTTTATTTTGGAATTCAACCAATTAACATCAATAAGAAAACCTAAATGAAGATCATGAACCCCATTGTTTGATTGTATTGAATGAATTGTATAGATATGGACATTTTTTCTTCTTGATGAATAGAGTTTGTTCATAAGGAGACAAAAGATAATTTCATGGTTATTGCATGAAAAATAGTGCTTGTAACACCAAAAGGAGCTTGTTTAGCATAAAGTGAATAGAAGGACTCATTATTTAGGAAATAAACCAATTCACATTAGTACGAAAAGCAAACTAAGATGAATGAGTCCTTTGGGTGATGAAACTAAAACACATTTTAAATTTTCAATAGTGCATCTAAATGTTTGTTTTAATTAATATACTATGTAATTTAGTTATAAATGTTAATCTCATGATCATTGTGTCAAAAAAATGTGTTTGGGTCCAAAAGACAAAGTGTTCCAAACCAGAAATGTTCTGAGGGATTGTTTATTTTGGAATTCAACCAATTAACATCAATAAGAAAACCTAATGAAGATCATGAACCCCATTGTTTGATTGTATTGAATGAATTGTATAGATATGGACATTTTCTTCTTGATGAATAGGGTTGTTAATAAGGAGACAAAAGATTATTTCATAGTTATTGCAAGAAAAATAGTGCTTTGTAACAATCAAATGGAGCCTATTAGCATAAAGTGAATAGAAAGACTCATAATTTAGGAAATAATCCACTTAACATTATTACGAAATGCAAATTAAGATGAATGAATGCTTTTGTGTGATTGACATATTTGTTTTTATTTAATATACTATGTAATTTAG
The DNA here is from genome assembly GCA_037897445.1 of Ceriops zippeliana. Taxonomy (NCBI): domain Eukaryota; kingdom Viridiplantae; phylum Streptophyta; class Magnoliopsida; order Malpighiales; family Rhizophoraceae; genus Ceriops; species Ceriops zippeliana. The sequence goes on from JBAPLH010000706.1 coordinate 2,127, forward strand.
TTATAAATGTTAATCTCAAGATCATTATGTCAAAAGGTGTGTTTTTGGAACATAAAGACAAGTCTTCCAAACTAGAAATGTTCTGAGGGATTGTTTATTGTGAAATTCACCCAATTAACATCAATAAGAAAAACCTAATGAAGATCATGAAACCCCATTTGTTTGATTGTAGTGAATGATATGTATAGACATGGACATTTCTTCTTGATGAATAGAGTTGTTAATAAGGAGAAAAAGATAATTTCATGGTTATTGCATGAAAAAATAGTGCTTGTAACAACAAAAGGATCTTGTTTAGCATAAAAGTGAATAGAAGGACTCATTATTTCGGAAATAAACCAATTCACATTAGTACGAAAAGCAAACTAAGATGAATGAGTCCATTGGGTGATGAAACTAAACACATTTAAATTTTCAATAGTGCATCTAACATGTTTGTTTTAATTAATATACTGTGTAATTTAGTTATAAATGTTAATCTAATGATCATTCTGTCAAAAAGTGTGTTTGGGTCCAAAAGACAAGTGTTCCAAACCAGAAATGTTTGAGGGATTTTTATTTTGGAATTCAACCAATTAACATCAATAAGAAAACCTAATGAAGATCATGAACCCCATTGTTTGATTGTATTGAATGAATTGTATAGATATGGTCATTTTCTTCTTGATGAATAGGGTTGTTAATAAGGAGACAAAAGATTAATTTCATAGTTTATTGCAAGAAAAAAATAGTGCTTGTAACGTCAAATGGAGCCTGTTTAGCATAAAGTGAATAGAAAGACTCATAATTTAGGAAATAATCCACTTAACATTATTACGAAATGCAAATTAAGATGAATGAATGCTTTGTGTGATTGAAACTAAACATATAGTGCATCTACATGTTTTTTATTAATATACTATATAATTTAGTCATAAATGTTAATCTCAAGATCATTATGTCAAAAAGGTGTGTTTGGAACATAAAGACAAGCCTTCCAAACTAGAAATGTTCTGAGGGATTCTTTATTTTGAAATTCAACCAATTAACATCAATAAGAAAAACCTAATGAAGATCATGAACCCCATTGTTTGATTGTATTGAATGATATGTATAGACATGGACATTTTCTTCTTGATGAATAGAGTTTGTTAATAAGGAGAGAAAAAGATAATTTCATGGTTATTGCATAAAAAATAGTGCTTGTAACAACAAAAGGATCTTGTTTAGCATAAAGTGAATAGAAAGGACTCATTATTTCGGAAAATAAACCAATTCACATTAGTACGAAAAAGCAAACTAAGATGAATGAGTCCTTTGGGTGGTGATGAAACTAAACACATTTAAATTTTTCAATAGTGCATCTACATGTTTGTTTTAATTAATATACTATGTAATTTAGTTATAAATGTTTAATCTCATGATCATTGTGTCAAAAAGTGTGTTTGGGTCCAAAAGACAAGTGTTCCAAACCAGAAATGTTCTGAGGGATTGTTTATTTTGAAATTCAACCAATTAACATCAATAAGAAAACCTAATGAAGATCATGAACCCCATTGTTTGATTGTATTGAATGAATTGTATAGATATGGACATTTTCTTCTTGATGAATAGAGTTGTTCATAAGGAGACAAAAGATAATTTCATGGTTATTGCATGAAAAATAGTGCTTGTAACAACAAAAGGATCTTGTTTAGCATAAAGGGAAAAGAAGGACTCATTATTTAGGAAATACACCAATTCACATTAGTACGAAAAGCAAACTAAGATGAATGAGTCCTTTGGGTGATGAAACTAAACACATTTAAATTTTCAATAGTGCATCTACATGTTTGTTTTAATTAATATACTATGTAATTTAGTTATAAATGTTAATCTCATGATCATTGTGTCAAAACATGTGTTTGGGTCCAAAACACAAGTCTTCCAAATTAGAAATGTTCTGAGGATTCTTTATTTTGAAATTCACCCAACTAACATCAATAAGAAACACTAATGATGAGATCATGAACCCCATTGTTTGATTGTAATGAATGAATATGTATAGACATGGACATTTTCTTCTTGATGAATAGAGTTGTTGATATGGAGACAAAAGATAATTTCATGGTTATTGCATGAAAAATAGTGCTTGTAACAACAAAAGGATCTTGTTTAGCATAAAGTGAAAAGAAGGACTCATTATTTAGGGAAAATACACCAATTCACATTAGTACGAAAAGCAAACTAAGATGAATGAGTCCTTTGGGTGATGAAACTAAACACATTTAAATTTTCAATAGTGCTTCTACATGTTTGTTTTAATTAATATACTATGTGTAATTTTAGTTATAAATGTTAATCTCATGATCATTGTGACAAAAAGTGTGTTTGGGTCCAAAAGACAAGTGTTCCAAACCAGAAATGTTCTGAGGGATTGTTTTTATTTTGAAATTCAACCAATTAACATCAATAAGAAAACCTAATGAAGATCATGAACCCCATTGTTTGATTGTATTGAATGAATTGTGTAGATATGGACATTTTCTTCTTGATGAATAGAGTTGTTCATAAGGAGACAAAAGATAATTTCATGGTTATTGCATGAAAAATAGTGCTTGTAACACCAAAAGGAGCTTGTTTAGCATAAAGTGAATAGAAGGACTCATTATTTATGAAATAAACCAATTCACTTTAGTACGAAAAGCAAACTAAGATGAATTTTCCTTTGGGTGATGAAACTAAACACATTTAAATTTTCAATAGTGCATCTAAATGTTTGTTTTAATTAATATACTATGTAATTTAGTTATAAATGTTAATCTAATGATCATTGTGTCAAAAAATGTGTTTGGGTCCAAAAGACAAGTGTTCCAAACCAGAAATGTTCTGAGGGATTGTTTATTTTGGAATTCATCCAATTAACATCAATAAGAAAACCTAATGAAGATCATGAACCCCATTGTTTGATTGTATTGAATGAATTGTATAGATATGGACATTTTCTTCTTGACGAATAGGGTTGTTGATAAGGAGACAAAAGATTATTTCATAGTTATTGCAAGAAAAATAGTGCTTGTAACATCAAATGGAGCCTGTTAGCATAAAGTGAATAGAAAGACTCATTATTTAGGAAATAAGCCACTTCACATTATTACGAAATGCAAATTAAGATGAATGAATGCTTTGTGTGATTGACATATTTGTTTTAATTAATATACTATGTAATTTAGTCATAAATGTTAATCTCAAGATGATTAAGTCAAAAGGTGTGTATGGAACCAAAACACAAGTCTTCCAAACTAGAAATGTTCTGAGGCACTCTTTATTTTGAAATTCAACCAATTAACATCAATAAGAAACCCTAACGATGATCATGAACCCCATTGTTTGATTGTGTTGAATGAATTGTATAGATATGGACATTTTCTTCTTGATGAATAGAGTTGTTCATAAGGAGACAAAAGATAATTTCATGTTTATTGCATGAAAAATAGGGCTTGTAACAACAAAAGGATCTTGTTTAGCATAAAGTGTAAAGAAAGACTCATTATTTAGGAAATAAACCAATTCACTTTAGTACGAAAGCAAACTAAGATGAATGAGTCCTTTGGGTGATGAAACTAAACACATTTAAATTTTCAATAGTGCATCTAAATGTTTGTTTTAATTAATATACTATGTAATTTAGTTATAAATGTTAATCTAATGATCATTGTGTCAAAAAGTGTGTTTGGGTCCAAAAGACAAGTGTTCAAAACTAAAAATGTTATGAGGGATTGTTTATTTTGGAATTCAACCAATTAACATTAATAAGAAATCCTAATGAAGATCATGAACCCCATTGTTTGATTGTATTGAATGAATTGTATAGATATGGAAATTTTCTTCTTGATGAATAGAGTTGTTAATAAGGGGACAATAGATAATTTCATGGTTATTGCATGAAAAATAGTACATGTAACAACAAAAGGATCTTGTTTAGCATAAAGTGAAAAGAAGGACCCATTATTTAGGAAATAAACCAATTCACATTAGTACGAAAAGCAAACTAAGATGAATGAGTGCTTTGGGTGATGAAACTAAACACATTTAAATTTTCAATAGTGCATCTAAATGTTTGTTTTAATTAATATACTATGTAACTAAGTTATAAATGTTAATCTAATGATCATTGTGTCAAAAAGTGTGTTTGGGTCCAAAAGACAAGTGTTCAAAACTAAAAATGTTATGAGGGATTGTTTATTTTGGAATTCAACCAATTAACATTAATAAGAAATCCTAATGAAGATCATGAACCCCATTGTTTGATTGTATTGAATGAATTGTATAGATATGGAAATTTTCTTCTTGATGAATAGAGTTGTTAATAAGGGGACAATAGATAATTTCATGGTTATTGCATGAAAAATAGTACATGTAACAACAAAAGGATCTTGTTTAGCATAAAGTGAAAAGAAGGACCCATTATTTAGGAAATAAACCAATTCACATTAGTACGAAAAGCAAACTAAGATGAATGAGTGCTTTTAAGTGATGAAATGATTTAAATTTTCAATAGTGCATCTAAATGTTTGTTTTAATTAATATACTATGTAACTAAGTTATAAATGTTAATCTAATGATCATTGTGTCAAAAAGTGTGTTTGGAACCAAAAGACAAGTGTTCCAAAACTAAAAATGTTATGAGGGATTGTTTATTTTGGAATTCAACCAATTAACATTAATAAGAAATCCTAATGAAGATCATGAACCCCATTGTTTGATTGTATTGAATGAATTGTATAGATATGGAAATTTTCTTCTTGATGAATAGAGTTGTTAATAAGGGGACAATAGATAATTTCATGGTTATTGCATGAAAAATAGTACATGTAACAACAAAAGGATCTTGTTTAGCATAAAGTGAAAAGAAGGACCCATTATTTAGGAAATAAACCAATTCACATTAGTACGAAAAGCAAACTAAGATGAATGAGTGCTTTGGGTGATGAAACTAAACACATTTAAATTTTCAATAGTGCATCTAAATGTTTGTTTTAATTAATATACTATGTAACTAAGTTATAAATGTTAATCTAATGATCATTGTGTCAAAAAATGTGTTTGGGTCCAAAAGACAAGTGTTCCAAACCAGAAATGTTCTGAGGGATTGTTTATTTTGAAATTCAACCAATTAACATCAATAAGAAAACCTAATGAAGATCATGAACCCCATTGTTTGATTGTATTGAATGAATTGTATAGATATGGACATTTTCTTCTTGATGAATAGAGTTGTTCATAAGGAGACAAAAGATAATTTCATGGTTATTGCATGAAAAATATAGTGCTTGTAACACCAAAAAGGAGCTTGTTTAGCATAAAGTGAATAGAAGGACTCATTATTTATGAAATAAAACCAATTCACTTTAGTACGAAAAGCAAACTAAGATGAATGAGTCCTTTGGGTGATGAAACTAAACACATTTAAATTTTCAATAGTGCATCTAAATGTTTGTTTTAATTAATATACTATGTAATTTAGTTATAAATGTTAATCTAATGATCATTGTGTCAAAAAATGTGTTTGGGTCCAAAAGACAAGTGTTCCAAACCAGAAATGTTCTGAGGGATTGTTTATTTTGGAATTCAACCAATTAACATCAATAAGAAAACCTAATGAAGATCATGAACCCCATTGTTTGATTGTATTGAATGAATTGTATAGATATGGTCATTTTCTTCTTGATGAATAGGGTTGTTAATAAGGAGACAAAAGATTATTTCATAGTTATTGCAAGAAAAATAGTGCTTGTAACGTCAAATGGAGCCTATTAGCATAAAGTGAATAGAAAGACTCATAATTTAGGAAATAATCCACTTAACATTATTACGAAATGCAAATTAAGATGAATGAATGCTTTGTGTGATTGACATATTTGTTTTTATTAATATACTATATAATTTAGTCATAAATGTTAATCTCAAGATCATTATGTCAAAAGGTGTGTTTGGAACATAAAGACAAGTCTTCCAAACTAGAAATGTTCTGAGGGATTCTTTATTGTGAAATTCACCCAATTAACATCAATAAGAAACCCTAATGAAGATCATGAACCCCATTGTTTGATTGTAGTGAATGATATGTATAGACATGGACATTTTCTTCTTGATGAATAGAGTTGTTAATAAGGAGAAAAAGATAATTTCATGGTTATTGCATGAAAAATAGTGCTTGTAACAACAAAAGGATCTTCTTTAGCATAAAGTGAATAGAAGGACTCATTATTTCGGAAATAAACCAATTCACATTAGTACGAAAAGCAAACTAAGATGAATGAGTCCATTGGGTGATGAAACTAAACACATTTAAATTTTCAATAGTGCATCTACATGTTTGTTTTAATTAATATACTGTGTAATTTAGTTATAAATGTTAATCTAATGATCATTCTGTCAAAAAGTGTGTTTGGGTCCAAAAGACAAGTGTTCCAAACCAGAAATGTTCTGAGGGATTGTTTATTTTGGAATTCAACCAATTAACATCAATAAGAAAACCTAATGAAGATCATGAACCCCATTGTTTGATTGTATTGAATGAATTGTATAGATATGGTCATTTTCTTCTTGATGAATAGGGTTGTTAATAAGGAGACAAAAGATTATTTCATAGTTATTGCAAGAAAAATAGTGCTTGTAACGTCAAATGGAGCCTATTAGCATAAAGTGAATAGAAAGACTCATAATTTAGGAAATAATCCACTTAACATTATTACGAAATGCAAATTAAGATGAATGAATGCTTTGTGTGATTGACATATTTGTTTTTATTAATATACTATATAATTTAGTCATAAATGTTAATCTCAAGATCATTATGTCAAAAGGTGTGTTTGGAACATAAAGACAAGCCTTCCAAACTAGAAATGTTCTGAGGGATTCTTTATTGTGAAATTCACCCAATTAACATCAATAAGAAACCCTAATGAAGATCATGAACCCCATTGTTTGATTGTAGTGAATGATATGTATAGACATGGACATTTTCTTCTTGATGAATAGAGTTGTTAATAAGGAGAAAAAGATAATTTCATGGTTATTGCATGAAAAATAGTGCTTGTAACAACAAAAGGATCTTGTTTAGCATAAAGTGAATAGAAGGACTCATTATTTCGGAAAATAAACCAATTCACATTAGTACGAAAAGCAAACTAAGATGAATGAGTCCTTTGGGTGATGAAACTAAACACATTTAAAATTTTCAATAGTGCATCTACATGTTTGTTTTAATTAATATACTATGTAATTTAGTTATAAATGTTAATCTCATGATCATTGTGTCAAAAAGTGTGTTTGGGTCCAAAAGACAAGTGTTCCAAACCAGAAATGTTCTGAGGGATTGTTTATTTTGAAATTCAACCAATTAACATCAATAAGAAAACCTAATGAAGATCATGAACCCCATTGTTTGATTGTATTGAATGAATTGTATAGATATGGACATTTTCTTCTTGATGAATAGAGTTGTTCATAAGGAGACAAAAGATAATTTCATGGTTATTGCATGAAAAATAGTGCTTGTAACAACAAAAGGATCTTGTTTAGCATAAAGGGAAAAGAAGGACTCATTATTTAGGAAATACACCAATTCACATTAGTACGAAAAGCAAACTAAGATGAATGAGTCCTTTGGGTGATGAAACTAAACACATTTAAATTTTCAATAGTGCATCTACATGTTTGTTTTAATTAATATACTATGTAATTTAGTTATAAATGTTAATCTCATGATCATTGTGTCAAAACATGTGTTTGGGTCCAAAACACAAGTCTTCCAAATTAGAAATGTTCTGAGGATTCTTTATTTTGAAATTCACCCAACTAACATCAATAAGAAACCCTAATGAAGATCATGAACCCCATTGTTTGATTGTAATGAATGATATGTATAGACATGGACATTTTCTTCTTGATGAATAGAGTTGTTGATATGGAGACAAAAGATAATTTCATGGTTATTGCATGAAAAATAGTGCTTGTAACAACAAAAGGATCTTGTTTAGCATAAAGGGAAAAGAAGGACTCATTATTTAGGAAATACACCAATTCACATTAGTACGAAAAGCAAACTAAGATGAATGAGTCCTTTGGGTGATGAAACTAAACACATTTAAATTTTCAATAGTGCTTCTACATGTTTGTTTTAATTAATATACTATGTAATTTAGTTATAAATGTTAATCTCATGATCATTGTGACAAAAAGTGTGTTTGGGTCCAAAAGACAAGTGTTCCAAACCAGAAATGTTCTGAGGGATTGTTTATTTTGAAATTCAACCAATTAACATCAATAAGAAAACCTAATGAAGATCATGAACCCCATTGTTTGATTGTATTGAATGAATTGTGTAGATATGGACATTTTCTTCTTGATGAATAGAGTTGTTCATAAGGAGACAAAAGATAATTTCATGGTTATTGCATGAAAAATAGTGCTTGTAACACCAAAAGGAGCTTGTTTAGCATAAAGTGAATAGAAGGACTCATTATTTATGAAATAAACCAATTCACTTTAGTACGAAAAGCAAACTAAGATGAATTTTCCTTTGGGTGATGAAACTAAACACATTTAAATTTTCAATAGTGCATCTAAATGTTTGTTTTAATTAATATACTATGTAATTTAGTTATAAATGTTAATCTAATGATCATTGTGTCAAAAAATGTGTTTGGGTCCAAAAGACAAGTGTTCCAAACCAGAAATGTTCTGAGGGATTGTTTATTTTGGAATTCATCCAATTAACATCAATAAGAAAAACCTAATGAAGATCATGAACCCCATTGTTTGATTGTATTGAATGAATTGTATAGATATGGACATTTTCTTCTTGACGAATAGGGTTGTTGATAAGGAGACAAAAAGATTATTTCATAGTTATTGCAAGAAAAATAGTGCTTGTAACATCAAATGGAGCCTGTTAGCATAAAGTGAATAGAGAAAGACTCATTATTTAGGAAATAAGCCACTTCACATTATTACGAAATGCAAATTAAGATGAATGAATGCTTTGTGTGATTGACATATTTGTTTTAATTAATATACTATGTAATTTAGTCATAAATGTTAATCTCAAGATGATTAAGTCAAAAGGTGTGTATGGAACCAAAACACAAGTCTTCCAAACTAGAAATGTTCTGAGGCACTCTTTAATTTGAAATTCAACCAATTAACATCAATAAGAAACCCTAACGATGATCATGAACCCCATTGTTTGATTGTGTTGAATGAATTGTATAGATATGGACATTTTCTTCTTGATGAATAGAGTTGTTCATAAGGAGACAAAAGATAATTTCATGTTTATTGCATGAAAAATAGGGCTTGTAACAACAAAAGGATCTTGTTTAGCATAAAGTGTAAAGAAAGACTCATTATTTAGGAAATAAACCAATTCACTTTAGTACGAAAGCAAACTAAGATGAATGAGTCCTTTGGGTGATGAAACTAAACACATTTAAATTTTCAATAGTGCATCTAAATGTTTGTTTTAATTAATATACTATGTAATTTAGTTATAAATGTTAATCTATTGATCATTGTGTCAAAAAGTGTGTTTGGGTCCAAAAGACAAGTGTTCAAAACTAAAAATGTTATGAGGGATTGTTTATTTTGGAATTCAACCAATTAACATTAATAAGAAATCCTAATGAAGATCATGAACCCCATTGTTTGATTGTATTGAATGAATTGTATAGATATGGAAATTTTCTTCTTGATGAATAGAGTTGTTAATAAGGGGACAATAGATAATTTCATGGTTATTGCATGAAAAATAGTACATGTAACAACAAAAGGATCTTGTTTAGCATAAAGTGAAAAGAAGGACCCATTATTTAGGAAATAAACCAATTCACATTAGTACGAAAAGCAAACTAAGATGAATGAGTGCTTTGGGTGATGAAACTAAACACATTTAAATTTTCAATAGTGCATCTAAATGTTTGTTTTAATTAATATACTATGTAACTAAGTTATAAATGTTAATCTAATGATCATTGTGTCAAAAAGTGTGTTTGGGTCCAAAAGACAAGTGTTCAAAACTAAAAATGTTATGAGGGATTGTTTATTTTGGAATTCAACCAATTAACATTAATAAGAAATCCTAATGAAGATCATGAACCCCATTGTTTGATTGTATTGAATGAATTGTATAGATATGGAAATTTTCTTCTTGATGAATAGAGTTGTTAATAAGGGGACAATAGATAATTTCATGGTTATTGCATGAAAAATAGTACATGTAACAACAAAAGGATCTTGTTTAGCATAAAGTGAAAAGAAGGACCCATTATTTAGGAAATAAACCAATTCACATTAGTACGAAAAGCAAACTAAGATGAATGAGTGCTTTGGGTGATGGTGAAACTAAAAACACATTTAAATTTTCAATAGTGCATCTAAATGTTTGTTTTAATTAATATACTATGTAACTAAGTTATAAATGTTAATCTAATGATCATTGTGTCAAAAAGTGTGTTTGGGTCCAAAAGACAAGTGTTCAAAACTAAAAATGTTATGAGGGATTGTTTATTTTGGAATTCAACCAATTAACATTAATAAGAAATCCTAATGAAGATCATGAACCCCATTGTTTGATTGTATTGAATGAATTGTATAGATATGGAAATTTTCTTCTTGATGAATAGAGTTGTTAATAAGGGGACAATAGATAATTTCATGGTTATTGCATGAAAAATAGTACATGTAACAACAAAAGGATCTTGTTTAGCATAAAGTGAAAAGAAGGACCCATTATTTAGGAAATAAACCAATTCACATTAGTACGAAAAGCAAACTAAGATGAATGAGTGCTTTGGGTGATGAAACTAAACACATTTAAATTTTCAATAGTGCATCTAAATGTTTGTTTTAATTAATATACTATGTAAACTAAGTTATAAATGTTAATCTAATGATCATTGTGTCAAAAAATGTGTTTGGGTCCCAAAAGACAAGTGTTCCAAACCAGAAATGTTCTGAGGGATTGTTTATTTTGAAATTCAACCAATTAACATCAATAAGAAAACCTAATGAAGATCATGAACCCCATTGTTTGATTGTATTGAATGAATTGTATAGATATGGACATTTTCTTCTTGATGAATAGAGTTGTTCATAAGGAGACAAAAGATAATTTCATGGTTATTGCATGAAAAATAGTGCTTGTAACACCAAAAGGAGCTTGTTTAGCATAAAGTGAATAGAAGGACTCATTATTTATGAAATAAACCAATTCACTTTAGTACGAAAAGCAAACTAAGATGAATTTTCCTTTGGGTGATGAAACTAAACACATTTAAATTTTCAATAGTGCATCTAAATGTTTGTTTTAATTAATATACTATGTAATTTAGTTATAAATGTTAATCTAATGATCATTGTGTCAAAAAATGTGTTTGGGTCCAAAAGACAAGTGTTCCAAACCAGAAATGTTCTGAGGGATTGTTTATTTTGGAATTCAACCAATTAACATCAATAAGAAAACCTAATGAAGATCATGAACCCCATTGTTTGATTGTATTGAATGAATTGTATAGATATGGTCATTTTCTTCTTGATGAATAGGGTTGTTAATAAGGAGACAAAAGATTATTTCATAGTTATTGCAAGAAAAATAGTGCTTGTAACGTCAAATGGAGCCTATTAGCATAAAGTGAATAGAAAGACTCATAATTTAGGAAATAATCCACTTAACATTATTACGAAATGCAAATTAAGATGAATGAATGCTTTGTGTGATTGACATATTTGTTTTTATTAATATATACTATATAATTTAGTCATAAATGTTAATCTCAAGATCATTATGTCAAAAGGTGTGTTTGGAACATAAAGACAAGTCTTCCAAACTAGAAATGTTCTGAGGGATTCTTTATTGTGAAATTCACCCAATTAACATCAATAAGAAACCCTAATGAAGATCATGAACCCCATTGTTTGATTGTAGTGAATGATATGTATAGACATGGACATTTTCTTCTTGATGAATAGAGTTGTTAATAAGGAGAAAAAGATAATTTCATGGTTATTGCATGAAAAATAGTGCTTGTAACAACAAAAGGATCTTCTTTAGCATAAAGTGAATAGAAGGACTCATTATTTCGGAAATAAACCAATTCACATTAGTACGAAAAGCAAACTAAGATGAATGAGTCCATTGGGTGATGAAACTAAACACATTTAAATTTTCAATAGTGCATCTACATGTTTGTTTTAATTAATATACTGTGTAATTTAGTTATAAATGTTAATCTAATGATCATTCTGTCAAAAAGTGTGTTTTGGGTCCAAAAGACAAGTGTTCCAAACCAGAAATGTTCTGAGGGATTGTTTATTTTGGAATTCAACCAATTAACATCAATAAGAAAACCTAATGAAGATCATGAACCCCATTGTTTGATTGTATTGAATGAATTGTATAGATATGGTCATTTTCTTCTTGATGAATAGGGTTGTTAATAAGGAGACAAAAGATTATTTCATAGTTATTGCAAGAAAAAATAGTGCTTGTAACGTCAAATGGAGCCTATTAGCATAAAGTGAATAGAAAGACTCATAATTTAGGAAATAATCCACTTAACATTATTACGAAATGCAAATTAAGATGAATGAATGCTTTGTGTGATTGACATATTTGTTTTTATTAATATACTATATAATTTAGTCATAAATGTTAATCTCAAGATCATTATGTCAAAAGGTGTGTTTGGAACATAAAGACAAGCCTTCCAAACTAGAAATGTTCTGAGGGATTCTTTATTGTGAAATTCACCCAATTAACATCAATAAGAAACCCTAATGAAGATCATGAACCCCATTGTTTGATTGTAGTGAATGATATGTATAGACATGGACATTTTCTTCTTGATGAATAGAGTTGTTAATAAGGAGAAAAAGATAATTTCATGGTTATTGCATGAAAAATAGTGCTTGTAACAACAAAAGGATCTTGTTTAGCATAAAGTGAATAGAAGGACTCATTATTTCGGAAATAAACCAATTCACATTAGTACGAAAAGCAAACTAAGATGAATGAGTCCTTTGGGTGATGAAACTAAACACATTTAAATTTTCAATAGTGCATCTACATGTTTGTTTTAATTAATATACTATGTAATTTAGTTATAAATGTTAATCTCATGATCATTGTGTCAAAAAGTGTGTTTGGGTCCAAAAGACAAGTGTTCCAAACCAGAAATGTTCTGAGGGATTGTTTATTTTGAAATTCAACCAATTAACATCAATAAGAAAACCTAATGAAGATCATGAACCCCATTGTTTGATTGTATTGAATGAATTGTATAGATATGGACATTTTCTTCTTGATGAATAGAGTTGTTCATAAGGAGACAAAAGATAATTTCATGGTTATTGCATGAAAAATAGTGCTTGTAACAACAAAAGGATCTTGTTTAGCATAAAGGGAAAAGAAGGACTCATTATTTAGGAAATACACCAATTCACATTAGTACGAAAAGCAAACTAAGATGAATGAGTCCTTTGGGTGATGAAACTAAACACATTTAAATTTTCAATAGTGCATCTACATGTTTGTTTTAATTAATATACTATGTAATTTAGTTATAAATGTTAATCTCATGATCATTGTGTCAAAACATGTGTTTGGGTCCAAAACACAAGTCTTCCAAATTAGAAATGTTCTGAGGATTCTTTATTTTGAAATTCACCCAACTAACATCAATAAGAAACCCTAATGAAGATCATGAACCCCATTGTTTGATTGTAATGAATGATATGTATAGACATGGACATTTTCTTCTTGATGAATAGAGTTGTTGATATGGAGACAAAAGATAATTTCATGGTTATTGCATGAAAAATAGTGCTTGTAACAACAAAAGGATCTTGTTTAGCATAAAGGGAAAAGAAGGACTCATTATTTAGGAAATACACCAATTCACATTAGTACGAAAAGCAAACTAAGATGAATGAGTCCTTTGGGTGATGAAACTAAACACATTTAAATTTTCAATAGTGCTTCTACATGTTTGTTTTAATTAATATACTATGTAATTTAGTTATAAATGTTAATCTCATGATCATTGTGACAAAAAGTGTGTTTGGGTCCAAAAGACAAGTGTTCCAAACCAGAAATGTTCTGAGGGATTGTTTATTTTGAAATTCAACCAATTAACATCAATAAGAAAACCTAATGAAGATCATGAACCCCATTGTTTGATTGTATTGAATGAATTGTGTAGATATGGACATTTTCTTCTTGATGAATAGAGTTGTTCATAAGGAGACAAAAGATAATTTCATGGTTATTGCATGAAAAATAGTGCTTGTAACACCAAAAGGAGCTTGTTTAGCATAAAGTGAATAGAAGGACTCATTATTTATGAAATAAACCAATTCACTTTAGTACGAAAAGCAAACTAAGATGAATTTTCCTTTGGGTGATGAAACTAAACACATTTAAATTTTCAATAGTGCATCTAAATGTTTGTTTTAATTAATATACTATGTAATTTAGTTATAAATGTTAATCTAATGATCATTGTGTCAAAAAATGTGTTTGGGTCCAAAAGACAAGTGTTCCAAACCAGAAATGTTCTGAGGGATTGTTTATTTTGGAATTCATCCAATTAACATCAATAAGAAAACCTAATGAAGATCATGAACCCCATTGTTTGATTGTATTGAATGAATTGTATAGATATGGACATTTTCTTCTTGACGAATAGGGTTGTTGATAAGGAGACAAAAATTATTTCATAGTTATTGCAAGAAAAATAGTGCTTGTAACATCAAATGGAGCCTGTTAGCATAAAGTGAATAGAAAGACTCATTATTTAGGAAATAAGCCACTTCACATTATTACGAAATGCAAATTAAGATGAATGAATGCTTTGTGTGATTGACATATTTGTTTTAATTAATATACTATGTAATTTAGTCATAAATGTTAATCTCAAGATGATTAAGTCAAAAGGTGTGTATGGAACCAAAAACACAAGTCTTCCAAACTAGAAATGTTCTGAGGCACTCTTTAATTTGAAATTCAACCAATTAACATCAATAAGAAACCCTAACGATGATCATGAACCCCATTGTTTGATTGTGTTGAATGAATTGTATAGATATGGACATTTTCTTCTTGATGAATAGAGTTGTTCATAAGGAGACAAAAGATAATTTCATGTTTATTGCATGAAAAATAGGGCTTGTAACAACAAAAGGATCTTGTTTAGCATAAAGTGTAAAGAAAGACTCATTATTTAGGAAATAAAACAAATTCACTTTAGTACGAAAGCAAACTAAGATGAATGAGTCCTTTGGGTGATGAAACTAAACACATTTAAATTTTCAATAGTGCATCTAAATGTTTGTTTTAATTAATATACTATGTAATTTAGTTATAAATGTTAATCTATTGATCATTGTGTCAAAAAGTGTGTTTGGGTCCAAAAGACAAGTGTTCAAAACTAAAAATGTTATGAGGGATTGTTTATTTTGGAATTCAACCAATTAACATTAATAAGAAATCCTAATGAAGATCATGAACCCCATTGTTTGATTGTATTGAATGAATTGTATAGATATGGAAATTTTCTTCTTGATGAATAGAGTTGTTAATAAGGGGACAATAGATAATTTCATGGTTATTGCATGAAAAATAGTACATGTAACAACAAAAGGATCTTGTTTTTAGCATAAAGTGAAAAGAAGGGACCCATTATTTAGGAAATAAACCAATTCACATTGTACGAAAAGCAAACTAAGATGAATGAGTGCTTTGGGTGATGAAACTAAACACATTTAAATTTTCAATAGTGCATCTAAATGTTTGTTTTAATTAATATACTATGTAACTAAGTTATAAATGTTAATCTAATGATCATTGTGTCAAAAAGTGTGTTTGGGTCCAAAAGACAAGTGTTCAAAACTAAAAATGTTATGAGGGATTGTTTATTTTGGAAATTCAACCAATTAACATTAATAAGAAATCCTAATGAAGATCATGAACCCCATTGTTTGATTGTATTGAATGAATTGTATAGATATGGAAATTTTCTTCTTGATGAATAGAGTTGTTAATAAGGGGACAATAGATAATTTCATGGTTATTGCATGAAAAATAGTACATGTAACAACAAAAGGATCTTGTTTAGCATAAAGTGAAAAGAAGGACCCATTATTTAGGAAATAAACCAATTCACATTAGTACGAAAAGCAAACTAAGATGAATGAGTGCTTTGGGTGATGAAACTAAACACATTTAAATTTTCAATAGTGCATCTAAATGTTTGTTTTAATTAATATACTATGTAACTAAGTTATAAATGTTAATCTAATGATCATTGTGTCAAAAAATGTGTTTGGGTCCAAAAGACAAGTGTTCCAAACCAGAAATGTTCTGAGGGATTGTTTATTTTGAAATTCAACCAATTAACATCAATAAGAAAACCTAATGAAGATCATGAACCCCATTGTTTGATTGTATTGAATGAATTGTATAGATATGGACATTTTCTTCTTGATGAATAGAGTTGTTCATAAGGAGACAAAAGATAATTTCATGGTTATTGCATGAAAAATAGTGCTTGTAACACCAAAAGGAGCTTGTTTAGCATAAAGTGAATAGAAGGACTCATTATTTATGAAATAAACCAATTCACTTTAGTACGAAAAGCAAACTAAGATGAATTTTCCTTTGGGTGATGAAACTAAACACATTTAAATTTTCAATAGTGCATCTAAATGTTTGTTTTAATTAATATACTATGTAATTTAGTTATAAATGTTAATCTAATGATCATTGTGTCAAAAAATGTGTTTGGGTCCAAAAGACAAGTGTTCCAAACCAGAAATGTTCTGAGGGATTGTTTATTTTGGAATTCAACCAATTAACATCAATAAGAAAACCTAATGAAGATCATGAACCCCATTGTTTGATTGTATTGAATGAATTGTATAGATATGGACATTTTCTTCTTGACGAATAGGGTTGTTGATAAGGAGACAAAAAGATTATTTCATAGTTATTGCAAGAAAAATAGTGCTTGTAAACATCAAATGGAGCCTGTTAGCATAAAGTGAATAGAAAGACTCATTATTTAGGAAATAAGCCACTTCACATTATTACGAAATGCAAATTAAGATGAATGAATGCTTTGTGTGATTGACATATTTGTTTTAATTAATATACTATGTAATTTAGTCATAAATGTTTAATCTCAAGATGATTAAGTCAAAAGGTGTGTATGGAACCAAAACACAAGTCTTCCAAACTAGAAATGTTCTGAGGCACTCTTTTAATTTTGAAATTCAACCAATTAACACATCAATAAGAAACCCTAACGATGATCATGAACCCCATTGTTTGATTGTGTTGAATGAATTGTATAGATATGGACATTTTCTTCTTGATGAATAGAGTTGTTTCATAAGGAGACAAAAGATAATTTCATGTTTATTGCATGAAAAATAGGGCTTGTAACAACAAAAGGATCTTGTTTAGCATAAAGTGTAAAGAAAGACTCATTATTTAGGAAATAAACCAATTCACTTTAGTACGAAAAGCAAACTAAGATGAATGAGTCCTTTGGGTGATGAAACTAAACACATTTAAATTTTCAATAGTGCATCTAAATGTTTGTTTTAATTAATATACTATGTAATTTAGTTATAAATGTTAATCTAATGATCATTGTGTCAAAAAGTGTGTTTGGGTCCAAAAGACAAGTGTTCAAAACTAAAAATGTTATGAGGGATTGTTTATTTTGGAATTCAACCAATTAACATTAATAAGAAATCCTAATGAAGATCATGAACCCCATTGTTTTATTGTATTGAATGAATTGTATAGATATGGAAATTTTCTTCTTGATGAATAGAGTTGTTAATAAGGGGACAATAGATAATTTCATGGTTATTGCATGAAAAATAGTACATGTAACAACAAAAGGATCTTGTTTAGCATAAAGTGAAAAGAAGGACCCATTATTTAGGAAATAAACCAATTCACATTAGTACGAAAAGCAAACTAAGATGAATGAGTTGCTTTGGGTGATGAAACTAAACACATTTAAATTTTCAATAGTGCATCTAAATGTTTGTTTTAATTAATATACTATGTAACTAAGTTATAAATGTTAATCTAATGATCATTGTGTCAAAAAGTGTGTTTGGGTCTAAAAGACAAGTGTTCCAAACTAGAAATGTTCTGAGGGATTGTTTATTTTGGAATTCAACCAATTAACATTAATAAGAAATCCTAATGAGGATCATGAGCCCCATTGTTTAATTGTATTGAATGAATTGTATAGATATGGACATTTTCTTCTTGATGAATAGAGTTGTTAATAAGGGGACAATAGATAATTTCATGGTTATTGCATGAAAAATAGTACTTGTAACAACAAAAGGATCTTGTTTAGCCTAAAGTGAAAAGAAGGACCCATTATTTAGGAAATAAACCAATTCACATTAGTACGAAAAGCAAACTAAGATGAATGAGTCCTTTGGGTGATGAAACTAAACACATTTAAATTTTCAATAGTGCATCTAAATGTTTGTTTTAATTAATATACTATGTAATTTAGTTATAAATGTTAATCTAATGATCATTGTGTCAAAAAGTGTGTTCGGGTCCAAAAGACAAGTGTTCCAAACTAGAAATGTTCTGAGGGATTGTTTATTTTGGAATTCAACCAATTAACATTATTAAGAAATCCTAATGAAGATCATGAACCCCATTGTTTGATTGTATTGAATGAATTATATAGATATGGACATTTTCTTCTTGATGAATAGAGTTGTTAATAAGGAGACAAAAGATAATTTCATGGTTATTGCATGAAAAATAGTGCTT
This sequence comes from Ceriops zippeliana, assembly GCA_037897445.1. NCBI lineage: Eukaryota > Viridiplantae > Streptophyta > Magnoliopsida > Malpighiales > Rhizophoraceae > Ceriops > Ceriops zippeliana. The sequence goes on from JBAPLH010000706.1 coordinate 20,965, forward strand.
GTAACACAACAAAAGGATCTTGTTTTAGCATAAAGTGAATAGAAGGACTCATTATTTAGCAAATAAAACAAATTCACATTTAGTACGAAAAGCAAACTAGGATGAATGAGTCCTTTGGGTGATGAAACTAAACACCCATTTAAATTACATA